>JAECUM010028419.1:0-16953 GCA_016617855.1 Megalonaias nervosa | reverse complement strand
TGTACGTGCCCTGACCAAGCAATTACACAGAATTTATATTCACTGTCAAAAACATACACAATTTCTGATCGCTTTGAATTCAGTCACAGTAATTTTATGGATTGATCAAGGTCTGTTAAAGACAACACAAAACCATTCCACACCACATGCTGTTCATTTTAGAATGATGGCCTTTCAGCATAAAAACAATTTTTACAGACTTAAATAATCGCTTGGAAATACTGTTTAGTCTTCATGATGTGTGTGTGTGTATTTACTCAGTATATTAGTTGAAATGTTACATATCAATTCGTATCACCATACACAGCCTGTGATATAATATATATTAGTACATGTGTGATTCAGGTTGCAGACAGACCTAGACTTATCTCTTTTGACATAAGATACATTTTTATGCATTACAGTTCATTAATATATCTAAATATGCATCTTGCCATTGATAAAATTATGATTTTTTTTTGGAATGAATAGTTTATCACCTGAATTGCTTATCCTTAGTTATCATTGTTGCAGTTGCTCTGGATGTATGGCAGAAACGTTTCAAACAGATTATTCTGGTCCTCTTGTGTGAAAAGATTAAAATTTTCACCAAAACAATATTATTCACAAAAGACCAAGTTCCTGATGAGGTGAGTATGTTGCACTGACTTTATTCATTTGCCATTTGCAATTGTGTATGACATAGAGATCTTGAAATTAAGATTTCTTTCCTGATCCATGTGGTCACCATAATAAATTTTTTTACTGATCCTGCCTAAATTTCACCAGTATGTGCATTTTCATATTTCACCCAAGTCTTGTAACATAAAGTATAGAACATTGCATCCTTTTTGGGGTCATATTTAAGAAATTCAAGCTCCTATTAATTGATAATTTAATGATACTGATGAGCAGTTTCTTGCATGCAATGTTGATGATTGCTTTTGAGGTTGCAATATATTCCAAGATTTATGTATATTGGAGACAAGTGCTATGATGTATATCTGTGCTTCTTGTTCCCATGTGAATGTAATTATTTCATTTCAGATCATTGATGCCTATATGTACTCTCTACTTAGGGACACAAGGGTGAGTTTTGCTGTGTTTATATTACGATTTATTTTGGGTTTTGTTTTATATTCTTCATCTTTTCTGCATTTGTGATGCATGAATGATAAAGCTTTCTTGAATGTTGCAATACAGTGCTAATATTCAAGATGTACGTGTCACTGTTGGAAATGTTGTAATTCTTTGTTTATTATTCAGGATGTTCATGTTGGTGTTGGAAATGTAATACTTTGCTTTTCTTCAGGATGTATGTGATGGTGTGGACATATAATAGCATGCTTGTGTTCAGGAAGTACATGTTGGTGTTGGAAATGTTGTAATACTATGCTTGCGTTCAGGATGTACATGTATGTGTTGGATATATAATACTATGCTTATGTTCAAACTAAGTGTTTTAGATGTTGTAAAGTTTTATGATTCCTTCTTGATTTTTTAACTAATAGTTAATAAGCCAGTTATATCTTGCCAAAACCATTGCATCTTCTGATTTATTTTAACAGTTCCTTCACGAAATTAATTGAAACAGAAAACCAGAAGACCAATATATTGTCTGTAGATTGGATGCAACTTGGTGCCATTAAAAACTTGACTATTTGCACAAATGTTTTCAAATTAACATCAACATCTGCAAAACAGATGATCGGATTTGTTACTTTTTTAATTATATATTTCTATTCAATGTACATATAAAAATAAGAGTCTGCTTTTCATGAATGTGTACATTTTCTCTTATAGAGCGATTATCAGTACATACTGTGCTCTGTTATGTCCCTGATGCTCAATAGAAAACACCAGTGTAAAGTGGCAGATGTAAGCTATTTGTAAACCTTTTGAATCTAAAATATCCAACTCTATTTGTTACAAGATTGTCTAGAAGAAACATGCTGTTCCTGTTTAAATGTGTTTTTCATTTTAATTTGTATGTTTTAATTTGTATGACAGTGTTGCCTCCTGTTTGCCCTCACATCAGGACCAGTGGTGGAACATCAATGTTCCATCATCACATTTATGTATTGCTCCATAGATTAAATTCCTCAATAAAGTTCCATCATGCATTTTATTGTGCAGAAAACAACTTTTGTTTTTGACATTTTTAGCCTTGAATGAATCATTACTATAGCAACTATTTTCTGAATTGTTAGAGAAACAATATTCAGTAGTGATTTGCTTTTATGTAATTTTTCCATTCTTTCCATCAACAGGTTGAAGTAGCAGCCGAGTCCATTTTAGGATTATTCAACATGGGTCGATGACACTGGATTTTAGTAGTAAGTTCGTTGCTTGTGATTAGGAAAGGTTTCTTCTTATTACATATTCATACAGCAGTTAAAACACTTTGCATTGTCTCAGGGATGTCTTCTCAAAAAAGTTTTTATACTCTATTGCTTGCAGCAGTGGTATTTAGATTGGACTCCTTATATACTTCTGTGCATTATTACTGGCTTCTGGGCAAAATTGCACAAATTCCACATGGCCTAGAGAAATATAGTTTGGCTTGCATACTTGTATGCATATGTAAAAAAAAAAAAAAATGATTAGATTTTCAGGCTATTATAGCATCATTGCAGTTTCTTTTACACATTTTAAAATATTTTATTTTTTTACTTTAAAATTCCTTGTTAGCACAAAAAACACTTTAGGTAGACAAATCAAGTTGCATATTTGTATGATATGGTATGAATGTATAAAATCTTGTTAGATTTTCATGTCATTGTAGCAATTAATGAAATTGGCTGAAAGAATTAAAAACATATTGTGATTAGAAATTGTTGTTGTTGGCATTTTTTATGTGTAACAAATATTGGTCTTTCAGATTATTTCTGCAAGTGCCAGGAGGATGACTGTTCTTAATCCTTTGGGTGAAGTGGATGAATCACTTACAGGCCTTTTTGTAAGTCATAGCTGTCATTGTGATTTTTTTTTATTTAGCCACATTACAGACAGGCTTTACATTTATACAGTAAAAATGTAGATTTTCTTTTAAGCATGCTATTTGCAATAGTTGTAGTTATATGCTTCAAAAGTATTATAGTAAAAAAGTACAGTGCTTAAAAATGTTTACATTATTTAGTTTTGTTTTTCTATTTAATATAATATGTAAATGCCCACATGAAGACTTGATGCAAGTAAACTTTATTTAGAAATCTTTTATTTTCATTATCTGTTTCATGTTGTGTTACTTGTTAAGAAAAGAAAATATGAAATAATAAAATGCAGTAAAGGCATATTTCTTTCCACTTTGTTTTTTCTCAGCCACAAATGGGGAAGGTGCATACATTACTCAATTCCATCTTTAAGTCCATTACACACTAAGTGCAATGTGGGTATACGAGAAAGCTTGCCAGTAGCTTCTCATGGGTCGGTGGTTCTTTCCGCGGTTTTCCTGGGTTCTTCCACCACCATTAATAGTGGCTGCCATGTATAGCCCATTGTGTGCTGAAAAATGGCGTTAAACCCTACAACAACAACAACAACACACTAAGTGGTGTAATTTAGGTCAGTCAGCTTCTTGAGTCATGCCACTTTGTATGCCATTGCCAACAAAATACATAGGCAGAATCTATTTGTAATACATATAGAAATCTGCTGTCTTCTATATCATGTTCTTCTTTGGCATCTTCACTCTCAGCTTCAGCAACTACTATTCTGATGCATACACCAGCAAACGGCTTTGTTCACTCGACTTTGTTTCCAAGCAGTGTTTAATAATATCCTTTTTATTATAAGCATCTTACAACTGCAAAAGTAGATAATGAAGTACTTGTTCATTATTATGTAAACAAATTTTTCATCTACAATTTTTCACTTTGCATTGATAATGAAGAATACATCACAAAACTCATTCCAGACTTGGTTTGCTTGCTCTGTTTAATCCTATTACACAGTAGGCAGAAACCACAAGTTGGATCATCATGTACATCAGCACAAATGAGGGTTGACAGCCTTGAAGCAAAAATACAATATTTGTATGCCCAAAATGTGCCAGATGTAAATATAATATAGCAATGTATCAAGAGTGCTAATAAAATCCTTGCATGTTCCTCAAACCACATAACTGCTACAACATATTGTCTGTTTTCCATTTTTCCAAGTTTGTTTTTGCTACTACGTATAAACTCCATTGATTGCCATGAAATTTGACACATATTCACCAGATGATCCAGTTGATCCTAAATGAAAATGGTGTTACTCTGATATCCAGTATTGCCACCATAATAGCAATCTTGAAACTCTTATTGCCGTTCATCCTGAAATGAGAGGTTGACATGGGTTTCTTTCAGCAGAAGACTTTTTGTGATGTCTCATTGGTCTTAATTGGTCATGGTTCTGATCTGTTAAATATGGCCACCACATTGAAAATCCTGTTATCACCAATTCCCCCGGTCGACTAGTCATACTGATCTTGTGCTTTCACCAAAATACTTTTTATGATGTGTAGCTGATACTAAATGAAAATGGTGTCAATCTGAAATCCAATATGGCACCCATCTTGAAAATCTTAACATTACTCTGCCAAAGTGAAAAGTCATTACAAAATGGTATGTATGTCAGAAGAATGTCTAGTTGGTCCTAATGAAAATAGTCCAAAATTGACATCTAGTACATCTACCACAGCAGCTAATTTGAAAATCTTGTTGTCACTGAAGAATATCAGAGATAGTTTCAACAATGGACAGTCAAAAGGAAGAAATGGTATTGAATTCCTGACAATATTTTGCAGCCACTGAATTGCCAGTCCCTTCATTAGATCAATGTTTAATAGAAGTACAAGCATGGATCACAGACTCAAGAATTTTGAACAGATTGCTTCTGGAAATAATTTGCTGACCACTGCTGAGGCTGTAACTTGTGTTACGTATTTACAACCCGCTATAAGGGTGGCCGAGTGGTCTATAGCGCTGTCCGTTACGGATCACTGCCATCTCACCTCTGACTACGTGGGTTCGAGTCCCGGATTCGGCCAACGTGGGTATGTGAGAAAGCTTGCCAGTAGCTTCTCGTGGGTCGGTGGTTCTTTCTGGGGTGGCCGAGTGGTCTAAAGCGCTGTCCGTTACGGATCACTGCCATCTCACCTATGACTGCGTGGGTTCAAGTCTCTGATTCGGCCAACGTGGGTATGAGAAAGCTTGCCAGTAGCTTCTCGTAGGTCGGTGGTTCTTTCCCCGGTTTTTCCTGGTTCTTCCTCCACCAGTAATACTGGCCGCCATGTATAGCCTATCGTGTGCTGAAAAATGGCGTTAAACCTTACAACAACAACCCGCTATAATTGAAAATGGCTTGTGTTTTATAAACACATTGGAAACCAAGTTTTAGAACCTTAATCAAGTTCTGTTATGTGTGTTGGTTGTTGTGATGTATATAACTTGTACAATTACCATCCTTGACACGAGTGGGATTTATGAATGTATGTGAAGCAACATAGAATGTCAAGATCATTTAAATATTGCAGCCACTGCTCAAAATAACACAGGAGGACAAGTCTATATGTTAGCACGTCTTTTGTCGCGACTACTTTACTATTTAATGATCGCCATGGAATATCTCGAGGTCTAGTTTGTAGTGAATGAGCCTAGTGCTGTTTAAAAATTGCATTTCGTCCGAGATCCGTTTGGACAAGTTTGTTATTGCTACTACCCTTAAATTCCTTGGAGGACTGCCACGAAACTTTACGCATAATGAAAATGGTGCAGTTCGAACATCCAATATAACCACAGTGGCCATTTTGAAAACCTTGTTACTGCTACCCCACCTGAAGAAATGGTCATATCAACATAAATCTAGTTTGTCCTAAATGATAAAACCTTCAATATTACCACTGTGGCGGCCGTTTTAGAAAATCTTATTATTACTGCACCTCCTGGATGGATGATAATACCGGCATGGTGTTTACACCAAGACTTCTAATGATGCCTAGTTGATCCAAAACAAAAACGGCACCGATGCATCAAATTTGGTTGTCATGACAGCCATTTTAAACTAATCTTGTTATAACTACACCTGAACTCAAGGTTATCTCGAATTATGTTTTCAACAGAAGATTTCTTATGGCAAGTTGGTTCTAAAAGAAAATGGTCCTAAATCGTTATGTGTTTATGTGCAAGGCACCTTACTTGCTTCAGCACCATCTAACGTCGTCGTGTTCTCTCCCATAATACACAAAAATACGAGTCTCAAAATACCCTTTCGTTGTAGAATAAAACGTGCTTCCAGTTATTCAGGACAATACCTAATCTGTGTGTGTGTGTGTGTGTGTGTGTGTGTTTTATACAACCTTCCAATCAAGTAATCAGCAGATTTAAGAAGAAAGAAATCATACATTAGGTAAATAATTGGAAATGTAGGTAGGTCCTCTGTTTTCTGAATTTTATTCCAGCAATATGAGAATCTAAGAAAATAGGCAACCCAAAGAAGGTCTTCACTTAACAAGTGTAACAACTGCATATGTGTTACATTAGATTATCATCTCTGCGATTTCGCGAAGTGTAACAAAAGCGTATATCTTGCAGTAAGATGATGATATCAGCGATTTTGCGAAATGGCTAGATTTTGTTTTGGATTCTCGTGATCCCTGATTCACTAAGACGCTTAATTTAATCACTAAAATGGTAGGAATTTTATTACTGACAATGACTTAATTTAATTTTATCACGTCTGTATCAAGACTTAAATTCACTGCTTTACTGAAGCAAAATATAACAAATGGAGATATGATGTTTTCATGCAATCTCTAACTGTGAAGTTCCTGTTCACTCAATGCCATAAAAGTTTTCACTGTAATGCATTGTTCCTGTAATGACGGCGACCAGTTGGAAGACGGTATGTTTCGTAATCCATTGGTCGCAGAATCGATACCGGCCGAGGACAGCCCGGGTAGGCTGCCTTGCTGTGTCATTGTAAAAGGCGATTAGCAAATACCAACAAAACCCACATTTGTTTATTTAAAACCAAAAGAAAAGGAAATATACAAATTCGTAACATTAATACGTGTTATTTTTTTAAATTCGTGGATAATTGTAATCAATAACTAGGCAATACACACAGATGCACAAATCACGAGGAAAAGAATATGTTTGAAAACCACGCCAACCGTTATTACCTCTAACTGTATTTGACATTTTTAGGGTTAATTTAACTAATAGAAACAATACCTCGAACGTGTAAATGCATATCAATCAAGGAAAATACCAGGAATAACCTCATATTACTTTTTTTAAAACTTTATTTATAAGTTAAATGCGAACGTCCCTTCCAAAAAGAGATAATCGGTACATACGAGAGTTGCGGTTGGTGTGTAATGTGTCATTCCGGGGAATATATCTTTCTGTGACAAGCTGGGCCAAACAGCTCCTTCATTATGTAACATTAGCTTAATCATACACTGTTATATGCATTTTAATCTTACATGAATGAGGATATTGCGTTTGCTGATATTAAAACTATTTCTTTAAGTACATGTAGTTCTTGTATTATTCAACATTCGTGAAAGCTATAGACCAATTTATATGTCCATGTATTCAATAAACAAATTAGCGGAACAGATTTCTTTGGATAGTCATGCTGTTTCGCGCGCTCATCTAGATTTGAAATGTTTTGTGGGTTTCTTTCCAAATGGAGTGAATATTCTGCCGTTGTTCCGGGTGAAATCGATCTTTTTCTGTCTAGAAAACACTTGTATATTTCATGTAAAGAGTTCTGATCTACAGATACCCAATTCACCAAACCAGGCTGTCCTATAAAGACAAATGTTGTCATTAGAACAGATACCCAATTCACTAAACCAGGTTGTTCTATGAAGACAAATGTTGTCATTAGAACAGATACACATTTCAATAACTTTAGACTGTTCTATGAAGACAAATGTTGTCCATCAAACAGATCTTCAATTCACTAAGCAAGGACTGTTCTATTACGACAACTTTTGTCCAAGAAAGATTTCCAAATCAATAAGCAGTAACTGTCCTATGAAGACAGATTTTGTCCACATAACATGTGAAGTTATTTTGTGAATAAGGGACTCTTCTATTACAACTTTTGTCCAGAAAAGATTCCCAAATCTATAAGCAGCAACTGTTCCATGAAGACGGATTTTATCCACATAACAGATGAAGTTAATTTGTGTATATGGGACTCTACCATGAAGACAAATTTTGTCCATAAAACGGATCTAGAAATCATTAACTCAGGACTGTTCTATTAAGACAACTTATGTTAATAAAAACTGATATTTAACTAATTCAGGACTGTTCTAAAGAGACAAATTTTGTCAATAGAACATACACAATTCACAAAGCCGGTATTGTTCTATGAAGACAAATTTCTGTCCATAAAGCAGATCGGCAATTCATGGAGCCAGGCTGTTCTATGAAGACAAATTTTGTCCATCAAAACAGATACACATTTTAATAACTTGAGACTATTCAATGAAGACAAATTCTGTCCATCAAACAGATATACAGTTCACTCAGCAAGGAATGATCTATGAGGGCAAATTTTGTCAACAGAACAGATGCACAATTCAATCAGCCAGGCTGTTCTATGAAGACTAATTTTGTCCATCAAAACAGATTTCCAAATCAATAAGCAGAACTGTTCCATAAAGATAGATTTTGTCCACATAACAGGAGTTCTATGATGACAAAATTAGATCCACAAAACAGAGCGTAGGTTTCATAATAAGGGTACTTTTCTATTAAGTCATTTTTTCTTTCATCTGTTTCGTATTTATGATTCATATTCACATTCGTATTCATTATTCATATTCGTATTCATTATATTCTGAATATAACCTTTACTTCTCATTTAGATTGCATTATTGACCAAGTTATTAATTGATGTAAAAATTGTTACCGGTATCCAATATAAAAGTTTCTTATGTCCTACTTCAGGGACGATTTTATTTTAATTTTTTTTTCTTAAAAGATGGCTCTGCAAGTATGTATATTTGCTGTTATATTGAGTTCTGTCAATATACAAATAAGTAATCTCCGTAACATAACATCTATATTATTTTAATCATAGCACAAACAAATAGCCAAATATAATTTGTGAGTAAAAATTGAAAATGTGAAGGAAATGAGTCGATGATTATACACGATTGTTTATCTTAAATTTGATACTTTATATACTATTCATTTTCTGACCATTTTCCTGGAATGACTGATGTCATTGTTTTATTTGTTGTATTCTCGATAGGTTTAAATATAGTTCGATGATTTGAGTACAGCTTAATTTCAACAGTAAAAAAGGATATGGGTGAGGCGGATGGGTGTTACAATGGCAGCCGCAATCAAATTTTGTACATGGACCGAAAGGCGTAATATGCGGTAATAGATGGATTAAAAGATAAATTGATGGTATACTGAAGAGCCAGTTTTGTTCGTCTGAGAAATAGTGATGGTTGATTTGCCTCAGTATAGACGTTTTATCAAATGGAAGTTCTAAGTACTGCCACACATAGCCGAAGTCTCTGACTGAATATCAGATCATGCATCTACATCAGCATCGCAAGATTGGCGCCCTGATCCGTACACAAGGCCTGTTGTCTGTTGTCATATAGGGACCTTGAGACAAACATATCGAAGAAAAAACGTGTCTTTGAAAGCTATCATTTTGCACTTGGACTAAGATCTTCATATCTGTCTTCAGTGTTCACTGGCTCCTGCTAAACGTGCATACAAGAGTGATCACCCTTGGAATCCAGCATGTTAAGCTTCCAATAGTATTGAAGAGTATTGAACTGTACTTACCATGAGTTGTATGAAGAGCATCCACAAACGAGGCAACGTATTCTGATAAGATGAGGAAATATGATACAGGCTCATCTGCGGTACAAAACTCAGCAAGGCAATAGGAAGTCTGACGACTGCAAAGCATCGCTGGATTCCAAATGTGATCACCCTTGTATGCATGTTTAGAAGTCCTGGTGTAAACACCATGCCGGTATTATCATCCATCCAGGAGGTGCAGCAGTAATAAGATTTTCTAAAACGGCCGCCACAGTGGTAATATTGAAGGTTTTATCATTTAGGACAAACTAGATTTATGTTGATATGACCATTTCTTCAGGTGGGGTAGCAGTAACAAGGTTTTCAAAATGGCCACTGTGGTTATATTGGATGTTCGAACTGCACCATTTTCATTATGTGTAAAGTTTCGTGGCAGTCCTCCAAGGAATTTAAGGGTAGTAGCAATAACAAACTTGTCCAAAACTGATCTCGGACGAAATGCAATCTTAAGCAGCACTAGGCTCATTCACTACAAACTAGACCTCGAGATATTCCATGGCGATCATTAAATAGTAAAGTAGTCGCGACAAAAGACGTGCTAACATATAGACTTGTCCTCCTGTGTTATTTTGAGCAGTGGCTGCAATATTTAAATGATCTTGACATTCTATGTTGCTTCACATACATTCATAAATCCCACTCGTGTCAAGGATGGTAATTGTACAAGTTATATACATCACAACAACCAACACACTTAACAGAACTTGATTAAGGTTCTAAAACTTGATTTCCAATGTGTATATAAAACACAAACCATTTTCAATTATAGCGGGTTGTTGTTGTAAGGTTTAACGCCATTTTTCAGCACACGATAGGCTATACATGGCGGCCAGTATTACTGGTGGAGGAAGAACCAGGAAAAACCGGGGAAAGAACCACCGACCCACGAGAAGCTACTGGCAAGCTTTCTCACATACCCACGTTGGCCGAATCAGAGACTCGAACCCACGTAGTCAGAGGTGAGATGGCAGTGATCCGTAACGGACAGCGCTATAGACCACTCGGCCACCCTTATAGCGGGTTGTAAATACGTAACACAAGTTACAGCCTCAGCAGTGGTCAGCAAATTATTTCCAGAAGCAATCTGTTCAAAATTCTTGAGTCTGTGATCCATGCTTGTACTTCTATTAAACATTAATCTAATGAAGGGACTGGCAATTCAGTGGCTGCAAAATATTGTCAGGAATTCAATACCATTTCTTCCTTTTGACTGTCCATTGTTGAAACTATCTCTGATATTCTTCAGTGACAACAAGATTTTCAAATTAGCTGCTGTGGTAGATGTACTAGATGTCAATTTTGGACTATTTTCATTAGGACCAACTAGACATTCTTCTGACATACACACCATTTTGTAATGACTTTTCACTTTGGCAGAGTAATGTTAAGATTTTCAAGATGGGTGCCATATTGGATTTCAGATTGACACCATTTTCATTTAGTATCAACTACACATCATAAAAAGTATTTTGGTGAAAGCACAAGATCAATATGACTAGTCGACCAGGGGAAGTAGTGATAACAGGATTTTCAATGTGGTGGCCATATTTAACAGATCAGAACCATGACCATTTAAGACCAATGAGACATCACAAAAAGTCTTCTGCTGAAAGAAACCCATGTCAACCTCTCATTTCAGGATGAACGGCAATAAGAGTTTCAAGATTGCTATTATGGTGGCAATACTGGATGTCAGAGTAACACCATTTTCATTTAGGACCAACTGGATCATCTGGTGAATATGTGTCAAATTTCATGGCAATCAATGGAGTTTATACGTAGTAGCAAAAACAAACTTGGAAAAATGGAAAACAGACAATATGTTGTAGCAGTTATGTGGTTTGAGGAACATGCAAGGATTTTATTAGCACTCTTGATACATTGCTATATTATATTTACATCTGGCACATTTTGGGCATACAAATATTACATTTTTGCTTCAAGGCCGTCAACCCTCATTTGTGCTGATGTACATGATGATCCAACTTGTGGTTTCTGCCTACTGTGTAATAGGATTAAACAGAGCAAGCAAACCAAGTCTGGAATGAGTTTTGTGATGTATTCTTCATTATCAATGCAAAGTGAAAAATTGTAGATGAAAAATTTGTTTACTTAATAATGAACAAGTACTTCATTATCTACTTTTGCAGTTGTAAGATGCTTATAATAAAAAGGATATTATTAAACACTGCTTGGAAACAAAGTCGAGTGAACAAAGCCGTTTGCTGGTGTATGCATCAGAATAGTAGTTGCTGAAGCTGAGAGTGAAGATGCCAAAGAAGAACATGATATAGAAGACAGCAGATTTCTATATGTATTACAAATAGATTCTGCCTATGTATTTTGTTGGCAATGGCATACAAAGTGGCATGACTCAAGAAGCTGACTGACCTAAATTACACCACTTAGTGTGTTGTTGTTGTTGTTGTAGGGTTTAACGCCATTTTTCAGCACACAATGGGCTATACATGGCAGCCACTATTAATGGTGGTGGAAGAACCCAGGAAAACCCCGGAAAGAACCACCGACCCATGAGAAGCTACTGGCAAGCTTTCTCGCATACCCACATTGCACTTAGTGTGTAATGGACTTAAAGATGGAATTGAGTAATGTATGCACCTTCCCCATTTGTGGCTGAGAAAAAACAAAGTGGAAAGAAATATGCCTTTACTGCATTTTATTATTTTTAAAAAAAATATTTATCTTGAGATAAAAAGAAAGATAAAAAGAAAAGAAAATATCTCACCTCAGCAGAAAATCGCAGCCCAGCCTCCTGAAATTACATAATAGTATATGAATTTGGTATGTGTATGCTAACAGTAGTATAAGTTCTAATCTAAAACCTGCAACTAAAGTGGGATAATTAAGCTTACACTATAGCCGACACCATGAAAAGGCAGTATTGACGTCAGAGAGCTTGTTGAAAAATAGGAAGTGTTGACACTCAAGTCGGCAATTTACTCGCTACACTATTGATATAATTGACGGAAAAAGTGTGAGTTAGATGCTAAAAACCCGGGCAAGATATTTGTCAGAGAGAGCCAGTAACCATCCATTAAACATAAAACACATTCAAAAACTGAGAAAATATTAAATAGACTTCAGAAATTGCATAAAGTTCAAGCACAAAACAAATTCTCTCCTTCAAGTCTTCTGAGGATTTGCAGTCCAATAAAAGAATGCATGTAATGAACACGTTAATGTAAGCTAATAAATAACTAAGAAAAATTACTTCTTTTATTCAAAATAGGATTTCTTCTAAATGCTTACTTGTTCCGAATGGCTTTCATAACATACCATTTGACCAGCACGCAGCAACATGTGACACGTGTCAAACACGTGATTAAAGGATAATAGATCTAATTATATTTGTAATATTTAAAATTAATTTGTGACAAATGCAATCGATTTGTAAAAAGAAACAAAAAAAAAAAAAAAAAAAAAAAAACAAAACAAAACAATGTTTGTATCATGAAAAATGAAAACACGCTGTTAATATCATTAAAGTTGTAACATGATTGCTGGGAAATTTACGTACATTCATTACTGACGTAACTACCTTCGTTCTGATACAGCGAAAAGTTCGGTGGTACCACCGGGAAAAAAATAACAGCGGTAAACCACCATACAGTATATCGCAGTTATGGAACAAAACGGTGCATATGAAAAACGTAATAATCCGTCCACAGTGTAGGCAGTGTCCAAACTGAGGAATAAATTACATAACAGAGGAAATGAAAAAATACAACGTTGAAAAATATGAATTCGATTTTCACTGCATTTCGATAAAGGTGAAAAACGAATACAATATCAAAACGATTAAGCTGATCGAAGTGATCTTGTACAACCAAATGCTAACGAGAATGACTCTGACGCAATCATTAGAACATTTTATCATGCTTTCACTTTTCATTAAAAGCAGGTATTGGAGCCATTCACCAAGTTACCCAGACAATTATACATAATTTTCTGGATACATTTGTTTATCATGTTTAATTTTAAGGCATCTAAAACCTTTGAATCTCAAACAGGTGACCATAATATTGCGAGTAATTACTTTCTTAAGGAAGCTTGTTGGAACAATCTGGATGAAGTGTAAACTTGTACACCGTTCACAATAGTGAATATATAAATTTTTAATATTAGTTTTTCGCATAATTGTAATTTGATAATAACTGGAATTTAACTCGGCAAATAAATGATACAATCCCTTTTAAAATGTTACAAATGCAGCACAGAAAGACTCATAGAGAAAATGGATAAACGAAATGCAAAATACATAGATACAAATATTGTATAAACGAAAGGAGATTAAACTGGTATTCCAGTGGATGAATAAAACAAACAAGAGTTAATAATCAGTGGAGAAATAGATGTAAATGTGGAAGAAAAAAAAGTCAGTAGAGGATCACTGTATCTGCACAAGAAAAGCAAACTTCATGCTATACAGTAAAACCTGTATTGAGTGGCCACTGCTGTGAGAGACCACAATCTCCATGCACATATTTATTGATTATAAAGTGTTAGGACCTGTTATGAGAGACCACGTGTCTTAAGAGACCATTTTTTGGCAGAATGGGTGGTCTTTCAAGAGAGGTCCTACTGTTAGGGTTAGCAACAGCTAACAGTGTATCTCAGATAAATAGGTTCCAGACTGAGAAGACTAGCATGTACAGCACCCTACCTAGTTCTGCAATTTATTTTAATATACTTAATTGGTTAACTCATCTTAACGACGTTAACAGGTTAGATGCATTTGCTAGAGAAAACTTCGCTTCACAGTAAGGGATTTTTGACATGTAAGCCATTAAACGATTTGGAAAACAAAACATTAAACATTGGCAGTGATAACTGTGAAAATACAGTCTGGCGGAAATTGTAACAGAATTACCTTGAAAATTTGCATGATTGATGTGGGAAAATAAATTATAAATAGTTAATTTTTGAAGCCTACTTTTTGTTGTTTGAGGTTCATTTTTACGCACTCTTGATTGTGTCCTCTCGTTGATTACTAAACTTTGTACTAGAGGGTCAATAGATTTGAGACATTTTAAGATCTATACTTACTCGTCCTGACTGGGAGAGAAGAATGAAGGAAGGGAACTAGAGAGAGGAGGAAAAGAAGAAAAAATTAAATGGACTTAAATATGGGAAAACAGGCCTGAATAACAGACAGTAGGACAGATATACTTCCTACACGGAAAGAGAAAGTAATTCCAAAAGTGATATCGCCACCGTGGCAAAAAAATTGGTATCGCCACTGTATCGAGATATTATTTCTCCAGTAGTATAGTTCAGTATCTCAGCATCTACAGAAGTTCCGTCGAATAATGGCGAAGATACATATAAACTAGAGACACCGTGCTACAGTCAACAGCAATGTACCTACGTTACGCAAAAAAAAAATAACAATGAACCATATTTATTATCAATTGCATTTGCTATTAAGCACGTTCTATCCTCTTGACGGTTGGATAACTGTTTTTGTATTTGGCTATTAGGCCCACGTCAGTCAGGTGAGCGATCTCAGGCCAACTTGGTCATCTTGTTCTTCTACTTATATTTCCTATAACCATTCGTGGATTTTGATCCTTACTTAGAACAAATTATTATGCGACATGTCATCCTTCTGACCCTAGAATCATCGTTACGTGTCTCTTAGCAATGCTACGGTCGTTAGCTCGAAATGCTAGCCGTGGTCTTTTTGTTGAGACTTATGTATATAGATTTGCCTTTTAACTCTTAAAGGTCGAGAGACGCAAATTTGCGTTATGAGGTAGTACCCTTCTTCCAGGGCCTGTGACGTCATCGCAGTTCACGATATACGCAAGCGGGTGGTATTAGAGAAAGACATAGACAGTCATAACCACATACAAATAATGGGGAAAAACGCTCAACTTTGAGACCCAATTTTCATCGCAGGACCGGAGATTCGATGTCCTCTCGTTAGATCTAAAGCAGACCTGACCAAACTACAAAGAGATAGAAGAACCTTTGTAAAAACAAATGGGTAGCTTTGGAATCTGGTATTAAAGAGAAACAGAGGGCAAAAGTCATAGGTCCAATACGAAGAAGAAGAAACAGAATGTCCAATTTTCAGCCCATGCTCTGGCTCGATAGCCAATCCAAAACAACCTCTCTGACATATCTCAGCAATCTGTCCATGGGAAAATCCCTCTGAATCGAGTGTGCTTGAATTTCATTGGAAATAACATGAAGAATTTCTCTTCTACTTTGATTTTAAGTGAAAATGAGGAAAAGTTCCCGGCCATAATGGGTTAAGATAAATATTTATTCCTTACAGCGTAAGACTGTCATTTTGTTTCTTTGTTTATTTATTTATTTGTTTGAGTGGCACTTTTAGCAGATAAATGCCTTTCCCAAGTGACACAGAGGCAGCTGACCCGGGCTGGCCTGAGCAGGCATCGATCCCGGGAACCTTTAATCACGAGTCTAACTCTCTATCAACTGATATTATATTCGACGAGACTATATTCAATCAAGTAAATGAAATTCCGTTATGAGATGTCTACCCTTACAAAATGAGCACCCTCAGTAGTCAACCGTCCTTTTAGTCCGAAACAATAACACTATATGACTGAGTCGAAAACTATAAAATGACCACACACTGGGTGTGTGTGTGTATATATATATATATATATATATATATATATATATATATATATATAACACTATGAAAGTAATTCAACTCTTCTGATTGCAGTATAAACGCCTAATTGTTACTCTTGTTTACGATGTTGTTGTTATTATCATTATTATTATTATTATTATTATTACAGCAGATTATGGGAATATTCTGGTCAGGATTTGGTCCTAATATGGAACATGTGAAAATAATTATGTAATAAAATATGTTGGATACGGTGAACTCAGTAAACCCTGCGGAGTTTTCTCCCTTGATATCCTCTTGACGCCGAGGCTGCGCATGACAACTGTAAAATAACTAGCGAGCTTTACTGTGACAGAAAGATGATTATAAGTTTATAAGTTGGAAAGCCAAGTATGTAATCTTTAGAGAATAGTATTATCCTCTCCATGGCATCGTCATCATAAATAACAAATTAATAACAAATTAGTCTGTGGAGAGAGGATGGGAGGG
>JAECUM010028418.1:0-74052 GCA_016617855.1 Megalonaias nervosa | reverse complement strand
GGTTTTCCTACCATTTGACAAGTATGACAAGATCTACAAAATTTACAAACATCACTTTTGATTTTCGGCCAATAAAAGTGAGTCAAGATCTTGTGATAAGTTTTATTTATCCCTAAATGACCAGCCAGAGGAGTTTCATGGGCCAAACTATGTATTTCCTGTCTGTAAGATTTTGGAACTGCAATCTGATAGTTCACTGACCACTCGTCATTATCAGGTACCTCGGGAGGTCTCCATTTTCTCATAAGAATTCCATTTTTAATGAAATAACAGACAAGTGCTTCAGTTGCTTCAGTTTCACTAATGGCCCTCTGAAATAAACAGGAGATCTCGGGATCTTTTTCCTGTTCGATGACAAATGATTGTTGTTTATCACCCTGATTCGATAAAAGAGAATGGGTATTTAAAAGTGGATCACTGTGATCAATACCTTTTGATTGATCCAAATTAGAAGTGAAAGTGACCTCATCAAAAGCCTGACCAATACATGTGTCAGCTAAAGGAATATCTTACTTTTCAAAATCATTCTCAAGAGCTTTCTTTGACATAGCTCTGGTAACTACACAAGCTGGATATAACTCAGGGTATTCTTTATCAATTGGATCAACATTCTGATCCAAAGAAGGCTTGTCAGTTACAAGTGGATTAACCACAACCTTGTCTCCAGCTAGGTCGTTGCCTAGCAACAAATGAATGCCCTCAACGGGTAGGTTAGACACTATACCGACTGTCACAGGTCCTGAAACTAAGTCTGATGACAAATGTACAGAATGGAGAGGAACATTAACAAAGCCGCACTCTACTCCCTGAATGAGAACACTTTCATTAGAACAGGACTTCTCAGAAGAAGGCAAAATACCTGACACTAAAAGACTCTGAGAAGCTCCTGTATCCCTTAAAATTTTAATAGGGATAGGATTGGCCGAATCACCAAAGAGTGATATAGAACCCTTCGACATGAATGGTTCATAATTCTCCATAATAAAATCAGACTGGGGTTTTTGAGACCCAACAAATGTATTGCTTTCAATACATGACCGTGACATTGACCTCTTAGAAATAAGAGCATTTGGGATAGGTCTATCATGATTCTGATGCCTATATTTCACTTTAAAGCAATCAGAAATGACGTGTCCTTTTTTCTTGCAATAGGTACATGTAGGCAGAAACAAGGATTTTGAATTAAGTTTGTCAGAAGCTTGATTTCTAGAAGTTGTACCAGATTGAATTTTAGGAGGAGTCGTATTAGGCTGAAATACCTTTCTACCAGTAGACTACTGAGTAAATGATTTGCCCACAACAGGAACTTCATGAGTTAAGGAGTACTCATCGGCAGCAAGAGCAGCATTTTCCAAGGCTTCAATCTTATGCTCCTCAAGATGATTCTTAATATCATTAGGAACACAGTTTTTTAACTCTTCAAGTAACACAAGTTGTTCAAGACTTTCATAATCATGTTCAACTTTCTTGGCTAAGCACCATCTCTTAAATAATTGTTCTTTTTCTCTAGCAAATTCGACACAAGTCTGTCCAGCTTCCTTTTTATAGTTCCTGAATTTTTGCCGATAAGCCTCAGGGACTAACGCATAACCCCTTAAGATGCACTCCTTAACCAAATCATAATCAGAACTCTGTTGTACTGACAGGGATGCATAGATATTTCGGGCTTTGCCGAAAAGTACACATTGCAATAATTGAATCCAATGCTCCCTTGGCCATTTCAAATTTTCAGCAAATGTTTCAAAATAGATAAAATATTTGTCTACTTCCTTTTCACGAAAAGAGGGAACTAACCTGATATTTTTTTTTGTAATGTCAAAACTTGAATCTGTATGTGAAGTGGAATCGTGCTTGCCACTTGCCAGCTCAAATTCTTTCATTCTAAGTTGAAATTCCCTTTCATCCTTCTCTCTTTGTAATTGCATCTGTCTCTCTTTCTCCTTTTCTTCAAATTGTAATTGTTTATCTTTCTCCCTCTCCTGTCTCTCTCTCCTCTCTCTCAAATTGTAATTCTCTCTCTCTCTCTCTCTCTCTCTCTCTCTCTCTCTCTCTCTCTCTCAAATTGCAACTGCAATTGCTTCTCTTCTAATTGCACTTGCAATTGTTCTTTCTCTTTCTGAAGCTCGAGCTTCCTTAACTCTACTTTCATTTTGAATTTCATTTTTAATTCTATTACTTTAATGTCAGTATCTGTCATAGACTTACTGACTGATGCCAAAACACTTTTATCAAAAATATTTTTCCCCACCAAATATTGGATCAAAATATTTTTAATTTCTTGTTTCGTTAAGGAAGATTTTGCCTCAGAAAGATCATACTTTCTGGCAAGTTCAAGCAACTCATCTTTTTTCAGACTATCCAACTGCTCCCGAGTTGGATTAGAAAGAAACTTTCCACTTTTGATGACATTGTGAATAAAAGCCTGTTGTTTTCACTTAAGATTTCAAATAAAAATGTAAAATAGTACTTGGGATTTAAAGACTAGGGGAATTTAAATTTCAAAAACAATTTTCTGAAATATTTAACCAAAATTCATATATCCCAAGGACAAGCAACCCAATTTTCTTTGTTACGTGACAAAGGCTCGTACTCAGTAACAAACAAAAGAGTGAAAGCCAACAAGCTTTGTATATTTTAACAAAATAATTTATTTCCCTAGAAAACAATGTAAAAATTGGTAAATAGGACTTACGGTTTGTGAATATAATCCAAAATTTGATCCTAAGTATGAAAAACACAAGTCCTATCACTTAATAATTCTATTAGAATCCAAGTTCGAATCTCGACGACACACAAATATGGAAGGCGATGACGTCAGATGTGGTCCAATGTACGAATATCAACAATTCCTCAATTGAATCACAGTTTTTGTTTCCGAATAATTCCAGAATAAACTTCCATGAATGTCTTTCAGAATTTTTTATTAAAAAAGTCAACTTGTTGAGTTTCCAGGAGAATAAATTATTAAATCCAAAAATCAGATGAAAAGCAAACAATCTGGCAACAAATAAAAAGAAACACCTCGTTCCTTCAAGATGTTAAAACGACTCTGCCAGAAGAATATTAAGAATGCGTATTTAAACCCCAAAAACATCATTTCAAGTCTCGCGAGATGGGTCATGTGGTTTCTTACTACAAGAAAACTATCACGTACGCCAGTGTAACCCCACTTAAAAACCAATCATAAATAAACGTTGTTTACACATGGTGATCACGCAAGGAAAGTATGGCCCCGATACTGACCAATCATTTTAACTGCCTGTTTACGAAGTACACAACCTAAGACGAACTAGGTTAACTCTAAATAATTCTCATGTAACACTTTTACGTCTTAAATAAACAATATTTGCTAAAAGAAAATATCGAAGAATTTTGAATCCTTTCAATAATCATTACAATAAAATGTAAAGAAACAAAAATAAAATAAAAAAGAATTTTAAAACTAACACACAAGCAATTTAATTACATATACGTAACAATATATATATATATATATATATATATATATATATATATATATATATATATATATATATATATATATATATATATATATATATATATATATATATATATAAACACTTCTATGTTCCCTCATGTAGTGGTTGTTGTACAATAATAACTAATATCCATCGATAAATACCATTATTTCATTTAATTATGAGTCATGTGCAGTTGTGGAATTTGAGAATCATGCTGTATCAGAAACGTGACTTCCGCTGGTACGATCACATTGAATTGCCCATTTTGACACAACGGAAACCAAATCAGTGAATAGTGAAATGTAAGCCAAAGTAACCTAGTCTGTGATAAAGTTATAGTGCTCATCAAGGTGCATAACCTCACTGATGTTCATGATTAAAGATATAATAGGACATATATATGGTACCAAAAATAATAAATATTCAGTCCTGACCTTAACGCAAAAACTTAACCAATTTTACATTTATGTACAAAGTAAGCTGCTTTAGTCTCCTCCACAGGGTATATGTGCATTGAAACTTACTGAAACTAAGGTTCCCATAGGAGCTAAGAATAAAAGAATGTTTAGTGTCAGTAAAGCCGTAAATAACCATGCTCATCCACCAGCAGTGAAGGCAGATGGCAAGAGCTGTGTGGACAACCATAAATCTTCAAGTCATGTGGCGAAGAGCGAGCGACAAAGCAGCAGGTGTGGATACACTATGAGCTGTAGCTGCATACCTATAAACAGGTGGCTCAGGACATTGGGTTACTTCACAGTGGACCGAAGCAGCCTTAGAACTTGGCAGACACTTGGGTGACTGAGAAGCCAATTTTAATATTGTACCAGGAAGGCGCTAGAAAAGGTGCCCTAAGCAGTGCCTGTTTCACCTTAACACTGGTAAGCACAATTCTGCTGACTGGTATCCCATCTTAGCAAGTGAACACCTAATAAAATAACACACATGACTCAACTTACCATCAGTGACTGGAATGTAGTGCATCAGCAGACACACCAGAAGGAAAAACAGCAAATGTTGGTAGAGAAACAAGCTAGATTCAACATCAAAATAGCAGCTCTGGGTGAAACTCGCATAGCTGAGAATATCAATTCGCCGAAGTAGGAGCGCTCTTCAGGAGTGGCCGAAGTAAAGAAAACCGACGTGAAGCTAGTGTTGGGTTTGCCATCAAGATCACAGCTAGTTATCAAGCTCACAAATCTTACAAAGGGCGTGGATAGCAGAATAATGCAAATGAGAATCTGACTGTCAGGAAATAGACATACAACTATCATCAGCGTCTATGCATCAACAATGACCAACCGAAATCAGATCAAGGACAATTCTTATGACGACCTGGATTCTCATATTGCAGACGTACCAAAGGCAGACAAACTCAATATTTAGTGACTTCAATGCTGGAGTTAGCACAAATCGTTAGACATGGCCAGCTGTCATTGGAAAAAATGGATTTAGCAAGTGCAATTGCAACTGAGTCCTTCTTCTGAAAAAACGCGCCAAACATGACCTAAACACCAACATAGTATTTCACCTGCCAAACCGCAACATGGCGTCTAGGATGCACCCTCGCTCCAAACACCGGAGTCTTTCTGATTATGTTATAATCAGTAGAAGAGACAACCCTAATGTCCAAGTGACGAAGGCCATGAGAAATGAAGATTAGTGGACTGACTGAAGCTCAATATCAAGAATCAGCCTAGCAGACAACGGCAAGACATCAAAGTCCCCTTAAAGCTTAATGTTGCCCATGTGAAACAGGCTAATGTGAAAAAGGCACGTTGCAGTGAACTGGATACAATCGATACAAGCTCCCAGAATGTTGAGGAATCTTGGACATCGTTCCGACAGTATGTGCACTGAACTGAATTCAAAACCCTAGGTCCCACCACAGGTAAACATCAAGACTGGTTTGGTAAGAACGATGCTGCTAAGCAGAGACTGAGACTCATTAAGAGACGCATCGGCTACAGAAGGCCTGTCTTGAAGACAACTCTTCATCATCTAAGAAGGCAGCCTTCAACGAACATCAAGATGACTATCCAATGCAAACTGAAAGTTGCAAGACTCATGACTGAGCAATGAAACAGATTAGATTCAGTCCTCGTACATAGGAATGATATGAAGTACTTCTATTTTGCTTTCAAGACAATCTACGGACCACAGTCACCAGAAACATCTCCAACAATGAGTTCTAACACCGCCACGCTGCTCATTGCCATAGAAAAGATACTCCAAAGATGGACAGAACACTTCAACAACATCCTCAACCTGCAGTCATATATGAGCAAGAAGGTAATTTATATACTTCCCCAAGCAGAAATCAACACATAGCTTACTGATCCTCCAGAGACGCCTCTAACATTGAAAGCAATCCACTTCCTGTTTGATGGCAAGCCACATTGGACAGATACTGTACCAGAAGTTGTCGACAAAATCAGAGGGTCGTACATGGCACAGGAACTGACCGAACTCTACCAGTCAAGGTGGGTTCACGCAACTATATCGCAGGTGTACAAAGATGCATCCAACTTCTACTTGTTCAAGGCAAAAGACAATCCTGCGACAACCATCATGATAACAAAGTGTGGAATTTTGGAATGCCTGCTCGTGTGAGAACCCCAATATTTCGACCCTATTCTACCATCTTATCCTTATCAGTTTCTTCAGGAGCCTGCGAAAATGGTTCAGTTTTTCTACATGTCGTCTGTACACCTCTGTACCCGTCTCACATTCTCCTGTTTCTATTCGGATGCGTTTAGCTTTAAGGGTACTTTTTGGTCCTGTGTTCGTCTGTGAGATATAATCTTTATATTGACTTTGGAGACCATGATCCAATGGTCAGACCATCATTGTTCATCTCTCATGGCCATCGTCACTCGGACATCTTGATTTCTCTTCTCCTGATGATGACGTAAGACGCTTGGTGCGCTGGTGCATCCAAAACGTCTTGTTGTAGTTTGGCAGGTGGATAACTGTGCCGAGATTAGGAGGTCGTGTTCAGCACAATTTGTTAGTAGGAGGAATCCGTTATTGTTGCATTTGCGAACTCCAGTTTTGTCAGTAACATCTTGGCACGTCGGGTCATCTGTGCAACTTTAGCACTGAAGCCACCAAGGATTATGATCTTGTCTGCATTTATTACTTCTGCAATAAGAAACGTATCTCTAATAGACTACAATATATATCGCACAGCGCATTTCACCCACTCAAAATAATTGGTTTTGTCGCCACGCGTACACGAACTTTGCCGAGCAGTTTGGCAATCACCAGATTCAAAATGCGTCCTGATCTTTTAGCCGCGCTCAGTAATCTTGGTCTTTATCTTGCCTTTACAAAACGTCCAACAGCTACATCTCTTTACGCGTCCCCTATGCACGTGAGCGGTACGATACTCGTAACACGTTCTCTTTTCGCAACTCTTGCCCGTGCACCTTTCAGTTTTTCATGACGCACAGTGTCTCGCATTGTTCTGTTCTTCCCAGTAATAACCACTTGTACAATTTGTGAATCCTCATCACACCTTTATATACTTTACAACACATTTCTCTATTAAAGAAATGCTCCCTCCCCCGCTGCTGACTTATATCTGTAGCTAATTTTTGGTTTTCCAAGTGTCACTAGCTGAAGACCGAGACTGGGAGACGTGTACATAAAACAAGATATTCTTTCTTGAGACAATTGTTTTGAAAATGAATATTTGTTCATTGAAAATGAGTTTTACGCTCTAATGATATGTTCAAAATATTTCGATATGAGAGAGAAATATGCTCGGTGTTCCTGGTGTATCCATGCAAGTAAGAAGAAATTTTATAAATATGTTCCAATCAAAAATGTTCATATGTTATTCATTGTATGTCGAGACTGGTTCGTCACACTTTTCAAATAAACGAACAAATATATAATAAGACTGTAGTGTTATTATATTGCACGGTGGCATTGGTGCAATGGTGCCAGGAATGTTCGTATACATTATTGTATGATGGAACGGTGGACTGAATTACCAGAATAAAAAATTCTAGTTTGATATATTCATAACTAATCTGCATATCCAGTCATTATTTTCTGGTATATTAAGCTTATTACAAATAGTATTAAATTGTTTTAGATCAATGATAGTGTTATTAAATTAAATGTTTGTTCAGGGCGTAATGGTAAAATGCATTCGGATAATAATTCGTATCTGAAAGTAAACGTGAAATCAGTATCCTAACGAATTGTACAAAAAACCACAGTGATTATCCAGTGACCAGAGAGGTGACGTCGGTGCCCCACTAGCCACTGTCCACGTATCAGTATGAAATCATGGATGATTCCTCTACAACTCTCGAGCAATCCCGTGGTCGATACTTGCCGCGCTAGCTAACTAGCTACTTCACCCTTCAAATACCAGCGTGGACTGTAGTATATCGCAAACAGTTCGCCTCAAAGTTACACTACGGTATTAGTTCCAATTATGGTTCATTTGGTGGATTCAGCACTCACGACCATGAGAGGTTTCGGCTTCATGTACAATCTTTGACATTACCTTCTTTGACGATCCGTCTGGCAATTATTTATCCAAGTGACGGATTAGTCGCGTTCAAGTTATGAATAAGATCTACGTTGTCGTGTTGACGCGTACGTATATCACTTGATGTGTTGTGAGAGAGATGATGTCGGTAACACGCAGCATCAAAGCGGTGTCCAGGTTCATCTTCCGTCGTATATCCAGCCGTGTTCCAGGCAGACAGCAATTATCCCAAGAGCATGCTTCTCACAAAAATATTTACTACACGGTGCACTAGGTAGCTTCCATAGTTCTGTAGCTATATCACCTCTGATATCTTTACATCGCCACCATTAGAAGAGGCTCTCACGAACGTAACTTAAAGCAATCACGTCTCGGTTATTACGCATCCGAAACAGAGTTGAAGCCGCGGTAAGTGGTCATGTGCGCCATTGCACACAATATTAAGGCGCTAATTATGAAAGAGAAAACATTTCATCCTAATTAACTTATCTGCATCAGTGACGACTCAGCAGCACAAACATGGCGACATGTTTGCAAATTCGGTTAGCATGCCGATCACTGGCCCGGCTGGATATTAGCAAAACTCAACAGTTGCTACATTTGATCATGCGATGGTTAACGTAGGATCATCTTTATGTGCTTGCACCATCCGTAGACTATCGCCCATTTTATGATATACTCAAGGATTTCACGGAAGCGATTGCTTCGACGAAGACGTTTTCATCGTCCATCATTGAGTTCTCTTCAACGATCGATGAAATACTAACCGTTGATGACCTTGATCCAGAGCAAAATAACCTTTTAGTGTACGATGCAATTCTTGACCGGCAAGACAATTCCGCGAGAATATTTTCCCGGAGCTTGAACGATAACACAAATGTGATTTATGTGACACACTGATACGCATAAGTGCCTAAAGTGATCCGAGACAACTGTATCTGCGCAAAAGATATCAAGAAAACTATCGACGAAATCGCTGGTTTGATCGGGTGTATGCCAGTACGAGGGTTAAAAATGCATTGAAGCTTAAAAGAAATACAAGGGGATGTTGGAAATACTTGCGTGTGTTCCATATGAACAACCACCTGAGTACCAATCAGAGTTGCGAACACCGATACAAAAATTGAACGAACTGGCACAACGGATGAACTTTAATATCAACGTAAAGTTTCCGCCTGAAGTGCTTTATCCTAAACACATAATACACTGTGTTTGGATTCTCCCAGAATGCTCCCCAGGTTATCTGGTGTAGATAACTCCCGCGCCGTAGCTTCTATAATCCCCGGTTGATCCATCTTCGTCTCTTCCTTCTTCACCGGGACGGGCACACGTTTGATCTTCACGGGAAGACTTTGACAATACAACAGTTCAGTTGAAATCGACCTCATATTTAATGCAATGACAGTCTCACTAAGACGTGTGATACCCGTGCGTGTCAATGCGAGATCACGTTTACGCCATACATTACGGAAATGTTCTCGGTGATGTCGTCCAACGATTATTTTGGAGATCTTGTATTCGCATCCATGACCCCACGCTCTGCAGTGATCACTAAACAAACTTCAGTGCCAGTTGTTAACTGCATCAAAAGCGCTGCTGCGGATCGATTGAAAAATCTGGATGGCAGTCCAATCATTTAGAAATCGACTAATGACTCGCAATTAAAACCGTCCACACTTCTATTCACAGATGCAAAGCCGGCGCCCGTCAGTAAAATCATTAATAAAGCTGAAAAAGAAGGTCTGCCCAAACTGACTCAAGCCTCCACCAACACGACGGCTGAAAATGCTTGCAACCGATTACGTTTTCGGCCAGGTGGCAAAAGGTATTTGACGAAACTGATAATGTATAAAGTTTGAGCTTGGCAATATTCAAAGAAGTATCTGATACCGCATTTGAGATACCTCTTTATTATTCGTACCTGACTAAGGGCCTCAATAAACCAAAAATAGAATTCAGAAAGCAAAACACGTCTCAATATTTTCTTCCGTCTGATGTCATCTTGGAAATGGATGGAAAACTTGTGCGTAATGACAACGGTGACAATCACGAGCCCAGTAACAAAACTGTATTTGTCAACATGATGTTGTTCAGCAGCATAGGTTATCTCATCGAGGAAAAGGTAATCGAACTATGTTTGGACAACATTGAGATTGTCATGATGATTCTTGGACAGCGATTATTACTCATGATCCGCTGCCCAGCCTGCAATTTTTCACAGATACAGTCGATCATGCAGATCATATACGGATCATGTGCAGTATACATATAGACAGGAGATGCACAATATCCGCTGAAAACGTAAAGAACCAAAATTACAACCCTGTATTTCAGCAGCGTCAGGTACAAATATCATTGAGACTCATTATCATTTTCTTGTGTTATTCTTCTCCGTGATATATTTGGGTCTTTGCGGAGATGTTCGAAAGGCTAATTTTGGAGCTAAACGCATAGTTGTTTTCCCAAGACCCTAACGACAGCGATACAATCTGGCGTCATAGAGGTGTGGATGGTAATGTTATGTTGTCAAAATTGATCTTGTAGATGCCTGTAATTGTCACGGAATTGGGTATATTTATTGTTTATGAATATTTGTAATAGAATGTCCTCGGGTATTGTTTCTGTGTACACCTTTACCTGAGGGTGGTTTATCTATATCATATATTATTTCGATGAGGTGAGATCGGTTCACTCCATGCTGCACGAGCGAAGTGCTTACGATGGGAAAACCGATTTACCTTGAGCGCACAGGCCGTGCATTGCAACATTGACAGTGTACAGATAGGCTCATGGTACATTCAAACTTCACATTACGGAAAGTCTTGTCAGTAAGCGCTCCACTTTACGGGGCAATATCTCCAGCTGTAGAGGTATATGAATTGTATCTTCCTATCTGTATTATATGATAGAATTTGTTTATTCTAATATTTATTGTGCATTTCGATAGTTCCGAACTGTGTAATGCAATGCAATGTTAGATTGTATTAGTCTGTTTTCAAGTTCACCGGTATATAACTGAACAGAACGATTGCATTCACATTAATGTTGCATAAATTAAGGGACGAGAGAATGTTACTTCAAGTTCTGTAAGATTCTCGTCAGCTGCAGGTTCACATATGAACCTGATTATTATGTTAAATTTATACGGCATATGATTTTTATAAAATGATCAACTCCACTTACACGCATGCTTCACGTACGTCACTGCATGTTATACACGACCGTGTCACTGATGTTACACGGATTTAGATATTATATTTTTCAGCTGAAATGAGTGAAGGGCTGATAGAGTAAATGGCTGAAAGAGTGACGGAGTGAAAGAGCGATAGTGACAGATTTATCCTTTATATTTGTGACTGCACCGTACTGAAAGTGTTGTTTGAGCCTTGGTGTTAATTTGGGTTGGAATATACCCGGTGTGCTGCTGTCGGTGGTGACGTTGGTCCTGAGGAAGATATTATCTCGTGGTGAGGGACCAAAGATTCAGAACCAACGGGTCTGCAGGGAACAAGGGGTTCTGTGGATCCTTAGGCAGGCCGTGAGAGACGGACTATTCGTGGTGGTTCCTTGACCAATCGGCATACGGTGGGACTGGAAATACCTTGTGGTTATGAATTGGACGCCGCAAGATACATGTCCCAATTTATATTAAATCAGTTATCACTATGTAAGTGAAAAATTGTCATTGTTTATATGAAACCAGTTATCACTATTTGAAAGAAAACATGTCCCTGTTTATATGAAACCAGTTATCACTGTTTGAGTGATTAATTCTTAATTTGTTCTTTCTTTTTTGTGCTTTCTTTTTTGTGCTTAATTTCAATTCATTTCTTTCTTTATTTTTTTTTTTGACTGTTCGTTTTGAACATCTTACAATTCGTTCTAGTTAGGAACCGTATAATTTTTTCGATATATAATTTCAGTTATAGTTCAGATATTCAACTCCGTGCGCATCATTGTGTTAACAATCCAGTCTTGGAATTTATACGCACGAGTTTGGGGTAGGATGATTTTTTATCTTTAATCATCTTTAAATAAAGATCGTATTTTCGTCTATCATTCTTAGCATCTTCATTGTAATAATCTGACCCCAACCCGGTTGATCCTGTTACAGTAATAACCTCTTTGGAGGATGCAAAAATGCGTTTTGAGTCGTTTAGAGGCTCCAGAGGCACGTCACGCTGTAGTTACTCTCGCTCACTGCAGACTCGACAGAGAGCACCCTTCAACTTTCTCCGTCAGCAAAACATTAACTAGGGTGTGAATATTTCCCAGAAGACTTCACTACGTTGTAACCCAATTATTACTCTTCGTTAAAACAACAGAATCAGAACGGACAGCTTGATATGCAGTTTCATACACGTGTTCCTGCTGTCCCTGGCGGTCATTACACATGTATTTTCCTGATTCTCTAGGACAAGACCGTGTTGTTGGAGGGCTCGTTTGAGAACTCTCGATGCTTCTGTGGGAAACTAGTTTTCTCAAATTAATAAATGAACTTGCTACATTTTTCAAATAATGACATATGATGATGTTAAAAGGTGGACCTAGCACAAACCAGCTTGAGAAAATAAAGAGAGCAATAAGAAACGACTGTGGGGTCACACTAATACTTTATCTAACCAACTTAATTTGACGTTTTTGGCTAACCAAAACAGCTTTATCAGTGTAATGAGGTCAAACAAAACAAACATCCTTCAGTGACTTTAAAGTTATCAGAATCAAAGTTTACGGAAATGCAAAAGACCAGCAGAATATTTCCATTCCCCCGGGTGATACGCGATGATTCCTGGGTTGTTGGTGGATGTATCTATCACGGTTGCAAATGCAGTAGATGAATGAAAGGTAAAAGGTCTACTACTTGGTACGATTCGCAGACTATCCCAAGGCGAAGGTCTTCGACTATCCAGGGCGATGCCAAAAATGTCTTTGGTTATGGTATCACCGTTCACGGCCGCTGTGCTACTATTGGCTAAATTTTGATTTACTTACGACGACAAGGTCAGCAAAATATTTCCGAGGTGTTTGTGTGAGGGATGACCTTGAGTCAATGATCCCTCGTGCATGGAAAAATTTGGCCGGAGTCCCCATGAACCAAGGAATCAAAGACGCCCGCGTGTCGTTTGATTTTATCACAAATCACATTGATGTTTCCAAGGCTGCAACAAAACAATACGCGGATTCAAAGATTGCTAAGACGCCCTCACCACAAGCCTAGTAACTTCATGGAACATAATTAAAAGAATGTTAATCAAAGAAACAGAGGCACAAAATGGTGGTTTAGCAAATGGTCGACTTGCTTCAGCTATTGCCGGAGAAGGTATTGATAAACCTGAACCTCACATCTAGAAGGCGCGTGAGTCCAGATCGTATTGATTGATCCGAACCCAATTTAGAGGCTTCTGGGCTACAATAGCAATATTGGTAAATAAACACAGGCGTACTAGTGCATCAGTAATAACGCTTAGCAGCGCTGATGGTACTGTTCCTGCACCTTTCACATACGCAGCATCGTTTCCTTTAGTTACCGGAGATGAAATTTTGTTTGAATGAATCCGCTACTAGCCGGACGAGTACTTAAATGTTGTGACGCTTTGCGTTCAGAACAGCCACGTCGTGAGCATGTTATGGAATTTATTGACGGGATGTTGGACCATTTGACAGGAGATGCCAAAGTTAATGTGATTTTGTACCTCTTCTCGGTGAACATCTACGTCAGAGTGGTGTTAACCAACTTCGCATACACTGAAATATAATCTACGAGAGCCAAATATAAACTGACCATTGGGACCAACCTGGTGTTCCAATACCAAGTCGATGCCAGCTTGGAATCATTGCATTCAGATGAAAATACCAGGTTGTAAACTACCCGCCAGGCTTGAAAACAGCCAGAGATTGTATCTACAACTATGAATTAGTATTCACCGCCAAATCCACGCCAGTCTCATTCTCTGTGGATTATATTAAACCAACATTAACTCAGCTTAGAAAAGTCTCGACAGTTATGCAACAATGACGTACTTGTCCATGTAACAGTTCTTTGGTAAAAACGAGAACGATAGTTACAGACACTCACGGGCGCAATAAATATGGTTCAAAATAAACGTGTTGTTTGGCCCCCGGGACGTACAATTGTCGGAGACTTAAATACGCTCCAGGAAAATATTTTCTGCTATTTCATGGCAGTTGTACCAGTAAAAGGTGTAATTAGATCGAGGTGCACCCGACCACAATGCGTCAGGGCAAGGTCTGCTTGTCAAGCAAGTGGTCTACCCTATTATATTAATATAAGAGTTATGATAGACCCTCAAAGTTACCGTCGCGAGAAAAAAAAATCAAAGCAGAACAATGACTACAACATGAAAATCACGAAGAAACTGTTTTACTCGCGAAATATAATCGCGCTTTGTGGTTGTATATGCTATTTGCAGAATCACCGCTGCAACCACCGTTAGCCTTGTTGTTGCTAGAATTGTGACTATTGCAACTATCATCGGTACACTAGTAGGATTTGCTGTCGCGGTTAAATCAATATTAACTGGTGTCGCATGCGGTGCTAGTAAAATAATTTCGTTACGGCTGCATTCGTGAATGCGCGTCTATTCATAACTTCTCGATGCAGCAGTAAGATATACTCGGTGGCCATCAAAGATAGAACAATTAGGAGAGGTGAGTTCGAGACGATGAGGGTTATAATGGAAAACTACTGACGCTTGCGACTCAAAACAGGTAACTGATTTACTGGCTGTGAACATCGAGTAAATGGTTACATAACTATATCGGTCTGTTTGCAAGTGCACAGTAATCCAGCTCCCCAATCTATCTATTTTTCCCTTAGCATTTTCGCACTTGTGAGTGTCGATAATTATACCACAATTGAGTCCACCTATCCCCGTTCGCACTGTCGATCGATCCCGTTTTTTGTATTCGCCGGGCAATCATCGTGCATTTATGGGTGTGTGAGGCGAAGTCTAAATCATGGAGATAGACGGCTTTGATCCAAGTCAGGGACCGTGTTTTTAAATTCCCATTCAGATACTACTGAAAGTTTCAAATATTCACATGCAACCTTGATATGGGAGCTATTACTCTAAAATTGCTACATATAATGACGGTATGTAAGCGTACTAAATTTCATCAAAATTATTCTCACCAGTTCTAAAACTGATTAGCAGAAACACACAAGTGACAAACTGACGGACTTGTCAATACTATATCCTTGCTTTTCGGCAAATGAGGTTGGGAAAGTAATTTTGCTTTCCACGTGAAAATGCTGTTATGTTCATCTTCAAAAGGATCACCCTAAACTGGTGCCCGTTAACATGAAGTTAGGTGTCACCGAGTACAAAACAACTAAAGATCTTTAACTGCACAGCTGAATAGAAATTGCCTAACTACGAATGCCCTGTGGGTACTTCTGACATACTATTTCATACGGCGTACTTCAGACTGTAGACTTCGAACTTTTGACGTCAGATTTCATGGTTCAAACTTGTACAAAATGTCCAGGAGGTACTTTGGACTTCAGGCCACAAGTCTGAATAGAATCACTAATGAAACTTCAGATATAATCCTGAGGAGAGAAGATTTCATTCTTTCGACGTCAGGCTTAGTAGTCCCTACCTATTATGTAGTTTAAAAAATAGTCTGACATTCCTCAATTTCATCAGTACAAGTCTGAAGTATTAGGTATCAAGCCCACAAAGCGATTTCGTGCAAGTATGCAAGTTGTAATCTCGAGTCCGAAGTATGAAGTCCATTAAAGTATAAAGTCATAAAAATATCATTTTTTTCTTCTCCATTTGCAGGAACATTTTATACCTACAAATTTTCTTCTGCTTCGTTCTTTCAAATACCATTCAGTACTATGTAACTATTAGTGTTGCTATTACTGCCGAGACTGGCATTCCTTACGATATCATCTAATAGTGTCATTATCGCTGTTTCAAATGGAGCAGCCACTCTTTACGATCTCACCTAAGAGTGTTAATATTGCTGTTGCAACTGGAGCTGCCATTCATTACGATCTCAGCTATTAGTCATATCATTGCTGTTGCAACTGGAGCTGCCTTTCATTAGCATCTCAGTGAATGGTGTTACTATTGCTTTTGCGACTGACACAATTAATTCGATATAATACTTATAATACTATATTTACTTCATATTCTCAGTCATTGTAAGTTTATCCTCATTATAAGTTTATTCTCAGTCAAGTCACAGTAAATCTATTTTCAGTCAAGTCGTAGTAAATCTATTCTCAGTCAAGTCATAGTAAATTTATTGTCAGTCAATTATTTCAGACTAAATTTATTCTCAGTCAGAGTAAGTTTATTCTCAGAGTAAGGATTTGAAACTTTCAAAGTCCTATTTCGATGTTCTATATTTTACAAAGTTCGGTGTACATTGATCAGAGATAAAGAAAACAATCTAACTCTTGAATCTTAACGTAAAATACATGTAATAGAGTTTGTTCAGGACAATAGTCGCCAAGATCTCCGAAAATGTCACATCTAAATAGAATATACATTAATGGTGTCAAGTAGATGCGAAATTGGATTATTAAATACATTATTTTAAATTACACATAATTCGTCTGCATGTTTAGTATGTCATCTTTCATCGTTTGGGGGTTATCTAGGAGTCACATTCATTTTATTCCACCTTTATTCTTACATAAGAAAGTTATTTAAATACTATAACTGTATTGTTTTTCTTCAACCGAAATCAAATCCACTTTTCACAAATAGTGTACATATATAACAGTTAGAAGAAACGAGGTAACTCGTGTCTTTGTCTCCGCTGATTCATAATCGTAGCAAACATTAAACAACACGTGATACATGAAACCAAGCAAAACCCCGCGTCTTTATTGTCTTGTTAAAATGTTGAGCTCACACGTAATTCAGCACCTTATGATGCATTGATCCACTTCACACGACACGTGTAAAGGCCGTAGCTTATGGACTTGATCTATACCACATGACCTGAAAAGGGGTGCTGCTTATAAACTTGACATTCCACATGACATGCATACAAGGATGTAACTTACGGGCTTGACATTGATCCGTTTCACACGTCATGTGTAAATGGGTAGAGTTTATTGACTTTTTTTCCCTGCAAAGTTGTTAAATATCAAAATTGTTTAGCTGAGTACCAAATGTTTCAGTTTACTCTTTTGCTAAAAAGGAACCTTTATGAGAAACTGGCTACAATCACCTGGAGAAATTTGGGCACAGACAGTTACTCTTCAGACTTCACACACAAAATATTATCACCGATGAACGTGTACAAAACCATATTGGGTATCAAATTTAATGATTACAAGAATCATTACACTTTCGTTTATGATTTGGTGATGGGGGTCCTGCTGTTTCCAAAGACAAATCATTATTCGTTCATGATTTGGTGATGGGGTCCTGTTGTTTCCACATAGAAATTATTTTTATTATTCGTTCGTGGTTTGGTGTTGGGGTCCTGTTATTTCCACAGAAAAATCGTTATTCGTTCGTGGGTTTTGGTGATGGGCCCCATTATTTCCACAAAAACATTATTCGTTCGTGGTTTGGTGACGGCGACCTGCTGTTTCCACTGAAAGTCATTATTCGTTCACGGTTTGGTGATGGGTCCTGTTATTTCCTAAAAAAAAAATAAAAAAAAAAAAAAAAAAAAAAAAAAATTCGTTCGTGGGTTTTGTGATAGGTCCTGCTGTTTCCGCATAAAAATCATTATTTGTTCATGGTTTTGTGACATGGTCCTGTTGTTTTCCCATAGAAATCATTATTCGTTTGCGGTTAGGTGATGGGGTCCAGCTGTTTCCACATAAAAATTATGTGTTCAATTTATAAATCAGTTGTTTATTACATCCTCGAAATTGTCAAAGAGAACGGTACCTAACAAATGTTACTACCACTTGTCTCATTAACAATGCGTTGTTTGTCACTCTATGAAATGAGTGAAACCTACTTAATGAAAGACACTGTATGTTAAAGGAATTCATATGAGTCAGAAACATTTTCAAACGGAAGATGGCTATTGATATTAGAAAATTTGAACTCGGACCTGCAATGGAAGCCATTCACGGTGGCTGCTGAAAAGATTAAACATACTTAAGAGACATCAACTACGTACTTGTGTACTTTAAAGTCGATTATGAATGCCTTTTTGAGTGTAACCAAGATATTGCCCCATTCTTCTGGTAATTAGAAAACGTCTTTGCATTATTTTTCTTACTGTAGTTATTGTTGTTAAATCATCATCATAATGAATTATTTCCGACCCCTTTTAATCCGCATTCATTCTTTCTTAATGCTATGAAATCTTTTTTTAGACTAATCACGATGACGGATTGCTCCCAGACGGTATATGGTGTCATCAACATCTTCAAGAGAACACAATTTTATTTTATTTACAAGCTTGAACATTGAAGATGTTCATGCTTGGACAGCGGAGGGAATTTTACAAAAAGGAGAACTTTGAGGTGCTTGCTTAGTGTGTGGAATATTATAATTAAAGAACACAAAAGGCGATTCTTTGTTTCGATACATATCAAAACGACTAAAGGCTGAGATCAGGCCCGGCCCTAGGATTTACGGGGTCCAATGCAGCAAGCGATGAGCGCGGGGCCCCAAGCAAAAAAAAATGCATTGCGGAGTTGATTTCCGTCAGCAGCGCGGGGCCCCTGAAAGCATGGGGCCCACAGCGGTTGCCTCGTTCGCCTTGCCCTCGGGCCGGGCCTGGCTGAGATATTACACAAGTAATTTCAGTTTCAAAATCTGTTTTTTGAGACAATGAGACAACTCTTTGCTAACGAGTCTGTTAGGACGCCTTCTGTTCTCTTGTAATCAAAGATAAAACAAGTGTAAATTCTGCATATTATGCGATGGTAGATCGGACTTGTGAGTCATTAATTTGAAAACACTAAGTCGTGCACCATAATAGGACGGTATATAATTTCTAAGAAGATGGTAATAGTACAGTGTAAATGAATACAAAGTAATACTCATCTTTTCAAGTATCAGTGTTCTCTTATTTTACGCATAATAGCCCGTTTTAATTTCGTAATTGGTGAGATAACAAGAGACTCAAAAGACAAGCAGGTGTGTACATTGTTACTAACATATATAAATGCAGTCATATTGAAAGATATAAAAATATCAGCAGGACATCTTTACTATTGAAATATTTTTTTAAAAAATCACCATCTCTAGAAACAATCAATAAGAGAACAAAAGAAGAGAAGATAAAGTAAAAAGAAGAAAAATCCGGAAAAGCAAACTTTTGGTGTCGTGAAAGTGTGACACAAGGGCGCGAGAGAGATTTTTGAAATTTTTAATTGTTTTCTTTACTTAAACTCTTTTGAACCAGCGTAAGTTACATATCCTAAAATAGTTTTGTTAGTTCTATTGCATTAGCTAGATAAATACTATCGATAGTGATAAAATAAAGTACATAACTGGGACTCCATTTGTATAGAAGACATAAGTAACCTAACTGTAGTTCATTTGCAGGAATTTGCAAAAATACCATTGCTTCTGATAAAGCACAAAGCCATAAAGAATAATGCATATGCCATGTACTGAACTTTGCTAAAGCTGAATCAAAACAAAACACAAGATACAAGTTGAAAAGAGAAAATTATTATTAATGGTTGCAGTCGTCAATGCATTAGTAGCAACTTAAGTATCAATTGTGGTTTTGTACGTGGAAGAAATAGCAGAAAATTCTGTTTCCATGGCAGCAAGCAGTTTAGTAGTAATGATATTAGTAGTAATAGTAGTAGAATCAGGTGTAGTAGAAGCAGTAGTCATAGTTGTAGTGACAACATGTCTCACTTACCTTCCCGGCAAATGTCCTTCTTATTTCGGTACAGTGATCAATTTCAGGTCCGCAACCAACCTGAGCAAAGTGCGAATTGTTAGTCCTAGATGTGTTCTGGCCCTTTTATCACAGCCTCAAGAAATATACATCGGTATTCGAGGCTTTTCGCTTCACGGTTTGGTGATCACATTAATATATTCAGTTGTACTATTTACATCAGATTACAGCTGCAAGGAATAAGACTAGGAAATCGACCGATGTTTATTAGTATAGATGTAGTGAGTTCTAGGCCACCCAATATCTCTGCTTCATTTTTTTCGTTTAACACATGGGCGCCCGCAGCATGGGTCGTCACGTGACCCCCCCCCCCCCGGGAAATCATACTGCACCGGTGGGTATGTATATTCCGACAAGTTTAATCATGCAAATGAAGCTGAAAATATGTCACAAGATTCTTTTCAAAACGCTTAATAAATATTAGCTTTAGTTTCAGACTGCTTCTTATACTAACTCTCCCGGCCGTGACTGACTGACCCCCCACGGAAAATCCTGACTCCCCTGCACAAAGTCCTGATCCCACCCCCTGCAAAAAATCCTGCGGGAGACCATGGTTTAACCCAAAACCTCCATCCATCTTATCTGACAATTTAGTTTTTGGTATTTTTGTTTCTTCTTTTAAAACCTTAGGCCACCCGCTTGCCTATCATTTACATTCTTTGGAAACTCTATGATCAATTTTTTTTTCTTCCGAAAAATGGACTCTCCGGGCCACCAATATTTTAAACAAATAAAACAATATCTAGGCTTCACACGGCAGTTTGTAAAATATTTCTTAAAACCCCTAGGCCTACTACATTCCTATCCACGAAAATGAAGATAAATAGGACACTCTCCTATCCGTAATTTTATTTGGCTAATTTTAGACCACCTGTCCACTTATCCTTTGTTTCAAACACCAGCACTCAACCCATTACACAATTAAATTATTTCTGGCGGAAGAAAATTCTAAGACACAATCATCCTAATGTTTGTTGTATTTACTTCAGATGCTTGAACAATAATTATAAAGAATTCACTAATGAAAATGTAATGAAACAATATTAGACTAATTGCTCTTTAAGCGAACGAGATCAGCGGAGTCACGTCTGTCAATTTTTCTTTATAATTTTCTAATTTTTAATAGATTCGAAATTTTGGATACACGTGTGGCAGAGTGGTCTAAAGCGCTCTCATTTACCGATCACTGCCGTTTTACCTCTGCCCGCGTGTGTTCCAGTCTCGGGCTCGTCCGATTTGGGTATGTGAGAAAGCTTGTCACTTGCTTCCCGTGGATCGCTGGTTCTTACCGGGGTTTTTCCCGGGCTCTTCCTCCACCAGTTATATTTGCCCACCATGTATCACCTATCATGCGCTGAATGGCGTTAAATGCAAAACAACAATATAAATTTGAGACAACCAATAAAATATAAGTGTGATATTAGATATGTTTTAGCTACCTTGGAAGAAAGTCATATATACTGCATGAACTTTTTTCTATTAATTTACAATAGAAGATTAGTTAATAGTTTCAACAATTATGTCGTCACAAGTAATCAATACAAACGTATCACCAATACAACAAATATCTACAACTCGTGTATCGTTTATATGATACTTAACATTTCTCGCATTCCTTCGTTGTGAGCATACTTTACTGACAAATTATAATAGACATGTACGGAAGTCTTATTATTCTTAGGCTTGGAACTGAAATAATTAAATATAGAAATTGATGGAGATCTAACTAATGACATCACTAATAATCAATACGAACTTATTACCATGACAACTAATATATACTACTTGTTCTCACTTTCCTTTTCTAAGTCTGTTTAAATCTGCAACTGTCATAATAATATTATATTAAACGTACGGTAATTTTATTATTGAAAATAATAATTAACCTGGTTTATAAACGTCAAAAGATACTTTAAATTATGTTATCTCAAGAAAGATGTTGAAATACCTTCATGGTGTAGGGATAGATCTTTCAATTTCTGAACAATAGACCACTATAAGAATGTGTTCAAAACCGGTCATAGATAATTTTAAATAATATTTTCTTATTAACTGATCACACTTGCTTCTTCTCGTCTGTTCGTTGCATATATGACACAAAGGATAAGAGTTGGATTTGATTTAAATTACACGTGATGCAAATATCCAATTCACTATAATAGCTCAGGAGATAGATTGGATCAACACACACAGATTTTATGCTTAAACCTATGGCTTCAATAGGATCCATTGTGAGGTGCGCAACTGAATCAACGGAAGTGATATCCAGACCAACTTGACGCAAACGATCAAAGCGAATAATGTGCCTGAGGATGGCCAGGTGTACCACAAACTTTAGCTATGATCATCCTCGGGGACTGATGAATCAGGGTAAGCATACGTGTTTATGGACAAATTTTAAATAAGGTAAATGGTTAGAAGCAATTATCACGGAATAGTGCAAAACAATAACTCGTGATTCAATAGAACGATTATATGTGATGGATTTATTTGACACGTACAGGGTTACCAGTGGTACATTCTTTTACTTGGACTAATTGCAACTGATGCATCTCGTTGTAGATCGTTCGCGGCGAGATACCCATATTTCATGGTGTGCACGGGTACTTTACCATTGAATCTTGCGCTTGTTTTTGTAGTATTTTTATAGGATGCATATGCTATATGCGGAACAATGCTTGCGAGATCTTGTTTATTCTAAGTAGTACGCTAGCGAGTTTGGTTTATTTTTAGCAGGCATCATGGCAAAGGGCAACGTGAGTGGCAGCATAACTTCATAGTTGGCAGAAAAGCAACATAATTGTTAACATGGCAACAGTGTTGAAAACAGAGAGATATAGTTGGCAACAGAGCAACATGGTTTGAGGTAAAACAGCATTGTTGACAGTAAAGCAGCAGAGTTGGCAACAGAGCAACATGGTTGGAGGTAAAATAGTATGGTTGGCAGTAAAGCAGCATAGTTGACAACAGAGCAACATGGTTGGAGGTAAAATAGTATGGTTTGCAGTAAAGCATCAAAGTTGGCAACAGAGCAATATGGTTGGCAACATAGTGGCGTGATCGGAAGGAGAATGGAGAAGCCAAATGATAAATTCGTTCTAGGTATGTGAATTGGGAATTGTGTTTTGAATATTGAGTTGTGAATTTGGAATGTGACAAGGCATATGGTTACATCAACCACAAGCACTGTTTTATTAAAAATATGTTCACGCTATGGCGAATACAAATCTATATTATTTGTATATGACAACGTAAGGATCACATCAGAATTTTTGCATATATTTATGGGAGGGTCTAGCTTCATCGTTTGTGTTAAAAAGTCATGTTGTGTAAGGCAGTGTATATCGTGATTTGGTTTCAAGTCTTATTTGAGCAATTCGTGCTTGTTGTTTTTTCTTTTATCTTTTCGTTTCATTGTTGCATTAATATGCATGTTAGCATTTGTAGAGACTCTTGTGCATCGATATCATAAACATAAATTGTGATCGTTATGTTAACTTAATCCATACCGATTCGGTTTCAGTTTTGTTATAGCCTTATCAACAGTTTTAAAACAGAATTATCAAATGAAATAAATACATGAAATAATAATACAGTTTAGACTTTTGGACATGTACAATGAATATTTGGGTGCCTAAAATAATACATATTTGGAAATCAGTATCTATCCACCCCATAATTCAAACTTGTAATCCACTTTAAATTATCGTAACTGAACGTTGCTCAAGGTTTTGGTAATCTTTTACACTAATAAATATAAAGCTGATCTTGTTTCAGCAGGTATCACTGGAACATCCTACACAATCAACACCGTAAAGGAACCGTATTCTTTCACCGGTAAAGTGACCGCTCCGGTGTCCTAGTAGTTAGATCGTCCGCCTCGGATACGGGAGGTCGCGGGTTCGAACTCGGGCAGAGTCATACCAAAGACTTATAAAAATGGTACTAACCGCTGCCTCGCTTGGCTCTCAGCATTAAGAGGTTAATGTTAGGATTGGTCGACCTGGCGTCAGGATAATGTGACTGGGTGGCACATGATGCTACATGTCTGCAGCATGATGCCCCACTGCTATACATCACTATAAACTGCCACACTGCAGACATCGTAGCGATATGACTGAAATAGTGTTAAAGCTACGTTAAAAATTCAAATCACACACACACACACACATCGGTAATTGCATCGCAAATTACTATACATTACGTTCTATCTGCACGATTTCTACAATGTATAGCAAATTCCAATACATTACAGATTTTCTGCAGGGCGTGCTAAAATCCATCACAACTTAAAATACATTACGGACTTGCTGGACGTGAGTACTGCAAAAAAGATACAGAAACAAAAGGGCATTGCAAAGACAAAACATTTGCCTTCTACTGAATTAAAGTATTTCGGAAAAAAATCAGTGTGTACTTCTTTCAATTTGTCATTCTTGTAATTCAGGTTCGATGTGACTTCATGCTTTGTTCGCGTGTTTGATTCAAACGTGAAACTAGTGAAGCACAGAGCTCGTAAGACGAAAATATTTACTAATGAAATAGTTTGTTTTTCACTGTTTCTTTTCCATGTCAACTTCTATTTCTCCATCCATCATCATTTTGTTCGATTCTTTCAAAATGGAAAATCTCTTCAAACTTAACCTGTCATGAAATAGATTTGTCAAACTGTTTCATCTTATATTCATTTAAAGGCAGATTGAACGCTTCCTCAGTTTTCATTTTCTTGTCAGCTTTGGCAAGGTTTTCTCTACAATGTTTCTTATTTCAAGCCATTTGGCTTTTTCTTATCAATTAGTTATATTCAGTGTACAACAGGTGAAAAGCTGAACACCTGCAATTTTATGTCCATCATTGTACCTTGCCATGTCATTAAGAAATGCTGAGGTCTTATTATTCAAATTCTAATTTCACTTTAATCGATTTTACAAAATGCGTTAATATCTGTAACTATGTACTTACGACGATTTCGATGTTTGCATAGGGTGGTCCTTGGGGAGAGGAATACGGAAAACGCCGATGAAACCACATGCTTTGAATGGGCGATAACTTAACCTTACATATGTCAGAATCCAGAATCGAACCTGGTACTGCAGATTTATAGATGCAAAGCAATAGCCATACTGCATAATGACGTCACCTATGTATGCAGAGAAAATGAGTGGTGCGTTCTTCATAATGTGAAAAACAAAATTGTTTAAGATATCTTATATTTAATATATTTGTAACCGAAGAGCCCTTTCAACATTATTATAATTGACAAAATTGTTTTAACTTAGGGTGTTTTGTCTTTATGAAATCATACTTTCATTGGTATTATTTTAATTTTCTCTCTCCATTAAACTAAAATTAATGTGATAATTTTTCGATAGTTTGCATGCTGTTCACATTAGAAAACATAAGAGAATTAGGGATACCTTTAAATTTGAAAGATAAAAATTTTGTTGAACTCCATTTTCATCACATGAAACGCTATCTATGGAGGCCACTTTATTTGATGGAGAGAGAACCGGGGAAAAAATCAGTAAGAACCACCTACCCACGGAAGCTACTGGCAAGCTTTCTCACATACCCATGTTGGCAGAGCCCGAGACGCAAACCAACGCGGACAGTTTGTACAAGGGAAACCAAGTCAAAAGTTTATTGTCATATGTTAACAGTTTATTCGGTGCTTACGCTATGGTATTTTGTACCAGATATAATCTTTATATTTGCGTAATATTATTAGAAACACAAAATCAGAAGCAAGGGACTTTATTTCCCCTTTAAATAACCCCAATTTGTTTGCATTCTCGTTTAATGATTCCACTGAATCGCCCCACCCCCACCCACATAACCCCCTTGCAGAAACAGGGATGCACAATAGGCCTGATGCGCCATCCTGCATGTCGTAAGAGACGAATACTTAAGGCAGAATCCGCTTAGCTCCAGTGTTAGCATGAGGGCACGAGACCGAAACGGTGTGGGTTCGAATCCTACCACTGCATCAGCCTTTGTCAGCTACCGTCAGGGCCGCGGACGGAATTTGTGAGCCCCTATGAATTACAAATTGTGACGGCGGTGGACCTTCTTACCGTCGTGGAGGCCCCGGAATTTTGTCCTATTTGTCCTACCCTATCCACGGCTGTGGCAACCGTCGTGTGCTCTTCAGCAAAGCACTACTCCATTTCTCGGCACTAAATAATCTGTGTTGCCATAAAACAACAACCCAAACCAATTTAATGAATCGCAACGAAAACGTGTATCCCCTATTCAAGCCCAACATGCAACGTGTCTTCAAGAGAGCCATTCAGGATCCACTCCGTTTCCGAGTTCAGTAAACTCGGTTGAGGTACTAATTTTCATGGAGTTAAAGGTTGCTGTAAATGACGAATTGAGATACATAACAAACAATAATGATATAAAAATGTCCTTTTTTTGAGCTAAACTGACCAAAACATCTGTAACGCATAGTATCAGAACAAGACTTCTTACGGTAAAGTATATTGCAGGGTTATAGCCGCAAATGTAGACGTCGACATTAGGAAGGGTGAAGTGAATGCCTGTTTAATTTTGCTCCTTGACAAGTTCAATGGGGACGTAAATATCTGGTGATACGATCTTTTTCCAGCTGTCACATGGGGGGGGGGGGAATTTCCCACGTAGACTGTTTGAATAAATCGGAGTTTTATAGATTAACGAATCGTGACGAGAATCAAAATGAAGCAAAATTATTTCTACGAAGCGGTAAGCTTTCCAGGCCAAACACATTGCCATCCAACTTGTTTATCAGCTTGAGACGTATATTTGCTAATAAATTAAGCATCTTTTACACACATTAATCAAAATGTAAGGCAAATAAAATTTGAACAAGTTTGATCTTTGATAAGTAGTTTCAACTGATAATCTGACAAACTGAGAACAGCAGAGAGAGAGAGAGAGAGAGAGAGAGAGAGAGAGAGAGAGAGAGAGAATAAAGTTCTTTTTAGCTCATGTAGTTAAAATTTGAATGCTGATTTCCACGAAAATGCGGACAACAGTAAAATAATGTTTTAAGTAGTGAAAGGGGGGGGGGTCACTTTAGGGTCAAGTAGACTTCTTTGTTAAATTTGATCGTTTGCACTTTGGGGTCAAACGGGAATTTAACATGGAGCAGATTAGGTCAGTCTAGGGTCAAGGGGGAATTGAACAGAGGGAATGTAGAGCTACAAGGGATTTGGCCTGTCCAGGATCGATAGGAATTGGAGAGGAGTGACGTCATGGTACTGGACACTGGTAACAGTGTTGCAAGTGGCTGACCTTAATCGGGCGGAACAGCGTGGCAAGGGGCTGACCTGAATACGCGTTACTCTAGGGACAAATAGAGACTTAGAGACATAGACGTATCACACAAACATAGATTGATGATCATCAATCTATCACACCAAAAAATCGACTAAAAATATTTTTAGGCAAGAGAGAATAGATGTCTTTTCGAGGCAATGGGGTGGCTCTGAAAAGGGCCTTTGGGTTCTTCTATTTTCTCCATTTCTTCCACGATCTCCTCACTTCTCTAGTATTCCTTTCTTCTTCTTCGTTTCATTCTCTGGTATCCAGTCAGGATGTCCCATCGCTCTGAACTTTTCCTGTACCATGATCCAATTTTCATTCAATTTCTCGAAGTCCTCTTTTTTCTTTCTATTTTCTTTCTCCTTTCTCTCCTTAGCCCAGGTATCTTTTGTCTTCTTCACCTCTTCTTCCATCACTTTTCTAACCATTTGTTCTGCTTATTTAACTGGTCTAACCCCTACTTCACAAAAGACCAATCTGTGAAATTCTCTATTTCTTCTAAAACGTTCCTTACTTTTCTCACACCGTCAAGAGCCTCCTTCATTTTCCCCACTTTAACATTCTTAGGCTCAATAAATCCTCTTAACTTCTCCACTTCTTCCTCTCTCACGTCTTTAACCAGATCTCTGGCTGTTTTTATACTCCTCACTTGACTTGTCACTAAGTGAAGGGTAACTGTATACTTCCATTCATTTGCAATCCTTTCTACGACATACGCTGCATCCATCATCCAATACCAACTATCTTTTAAGTCATTTAACAAATTCATTTTTGAAAGTGTTGACTGGTCAACGAGGGTAGCCAGACTGACGAACATTCTGATTTATGTCTCAAGCACGGACATGAAGGAAAACATACCCTCTTACCAACTACCCATATCACCTACCAAACAATCCAGTGATGAGAGTGCTAACCTAATATAAATTTGTATACAAAACAACACATTAATACTAACAAAACCACTATACTTTCTATCAATACATAGTTGGAGAAGGAAAATTTTATGCACAAAACACACCATTACCTACAAGCACATCAGCGAAGGAGTTAGTGTTTATAGTCACACTACTCCACATTCACACAAAACAAGCACTCATGAATCTAGGAACAAGGGGTTTGTTAAGGGAAAGACACAAACACACACACACACATACACACACAAACAAACGTACGCGTGCACACATACACCTACACACACACAAACGTACGCGCGCTCACATACACACAAACATAAACACAAACAAATACACACACAAAATTATATTTTTGGCAACTTGATAGGGCTGTTTCTTGTGAACTTCAGATGCACCTGGTTAATGCCTGCACCTTCCTGGCTGGGCATCATACACGCAACGGCGGCTCCAGTCATTCTCACAATTGACATTTGTTCTTGGGAGTGCAGAGGGGGGTTGAGTGGCCTCATCATCGAAATTCTCACTCTGAGTGATAGTGAAGACTTCCCTCCTTCTTCTTCTATTCCACACGCGTGGATGCTGTGGCCTTCTTACCTCCTGCGGACGCTGAGGCTCCCACTCTTGCCCCTGCTTCTCCAATTCTTCGTCCCAGTTCTCTATCTTAGGGACCACGGGTCTCTGTGCTGGTAGCGGCTGTGTTGCTGGTAGTGGCTGTGGAGGTGTCCTCACCATTGACTTCACAGACCTGTCTTAGCATCAGGTGAGGCAGGATCATTTCTTTCTTTTCCCCTTCTTTCTTTTTCTTCTCCTCTTCTTCAAGCCTGGCTTTTTCTTCTATGGTCTTTATGGCCAGCTCATTCAGGATTCGCCTGGCATACTCCAGGTGCATCTGAAGCTCAATCAATTTGGCTGTTCTGCTCATTTTTGAAAGTGTTAACTGATCAACGATGGGTAGCCAGACTGACGAACGCTACGATTTATATTCCTGAAGCACTGACGCGAAGAAAAACACCCCCTTACACAAGCACTAACAATACCCAATCCACCATCAATAACATGGCACGCACGGACCTAAAAGAAACACTCACGTTCACTTTTACTTACAAACTTTACTACTACTCCTACATATAAAAAACACATAGACTATCTTACAAGACAGGGAAGCGAGGTGTTTATAGGCACATTTCTATTTTTTAACCTACAGACAAACACAAAGACAGACACATATTTTGGCAAATGAATAGTATATCTGTTTTAGATTGTTTAGGGTATCCATGAAAAGGGCTGTTTATTTGGTGGTTATGGCAATCTTTTATCGTCTAAGATTGCGTCCCCGTCTTGCTGGAGGATTTCCTACAGGATAGGGTCTGCTTCTGCGGAAGGAGAAGGAGAATTCTTTCGTGTCCACTCGTCAGTCCACAAAACCTCCGTCTGGCTCCTACTGTTGTTGCTGCTGTTGCTGTTCTCTCCGCTGTTTCTGAAGTCTGTACTTCTCGGTTCTTCTCTTCTTGCTCCTTCTTGATTTCGTCTTTAAACACACTTCTATCAGGTCTGGGGCCACTTTTAACATCCTGACATTTTCAATCTCAACAGGCTTGGGTATCAGATTTTGCCTGACACGATGTAAATTCGCGTGGGCTTCGTTCAGCTTTGCTAGTCTTGAAGGCATCTTCATAGGTTGACGAGTCAACAATGGATGGTCAGACTAGAGACCGCCTCGCTTTATAGGGCTTAAGCGCGGACGCGATAGAAAACATCCCTACGATTTTTTTGGGTAGGAACGCTATATAGCTTATCTCATGGTGAGTGAAAGAGAGAAGTCAAAGAGCATGTATAATGATAAAAAAAATTTTAGAACAAACCACCAACACTTTTTCAAAAGATTACATTTTTATTTAATCAACATTTTAACCAAAACATATAACAATTAATACAATATCAAATAACCAATTTTTGACAAGGTTGACAAAGTTGTAAAGTCACGTTAGACTTCCACTGATGGAAGTCATTTGGCCAATGATGTACACTACGTTTCCTAGCTAAAAACAAGAGATATCCATAATGGTCACAAAACGATCGATCTACTTTTCATCATTACTAGAAGAGTCGCGATCAAAATAAGTCACTAAACGTTCTAAGGGATATCCAAGACTGCGTTGATGAAGACAATACACACAATATTGTCCACACGCCATAGAATATGTGCCTTGTAATTTCACATTATTGCATCAAGTCGTCTGAGCATTTCTTCTCTTAAAGTCGATGATGTCGTCTTCCAAAGGCTGTAATCCATACGAATCAAATTACTCCAAATGTTTAGCAAAACAGGAGACTAAATGTTGTTCTTGTTCTGGCCTTGTGGACATGAAAAGGTCCTCTTCGTCTTTGTCTGTGTGTTCTGCTTCCATGATATCCTCCCATGCCATTTCCAAAGATTTTCTACCATTCGAAGAGGGATAAGAGTCTTACATAGTTTCTAGAAGTCTAGAATGACTTCTCTCAAACTGTTGACTTCTATCGTATTATCAAATTCGGCATACAGGATGACGTTCACCGTCTCGGGTAGAGCTTCTAAAAACTGAAGTTCCACACGAATTTGGCCTGATTTTATAGGATGGAAATGTCCCTCGTTGCCGCCTTGGTCTGGAGTGAAATCAAAGGCCCACAAAGCGTAACCTCCTGCATAATCGTCGTACGATATGCCGTGACTGATGTTGGTCCCTAACTGTCCCGTGGCTTCGTACAGGGACAGGTACGATCTCAAGCAATTCTTCTCGGTAAACTTAGGTTCGAAGGGTCTGGTACACAAGGTCTTGCCATCGCGACTGACTTCGATCTTAGACACACCAAAGTGTTGAAAGTTGAAAGGATTTTATTCGGAGACTCCGTTGAAGGCTGCATTGCTGACGATACCAACGAGTAAACGTTTGGGTAACTGTCATTGGAACAGATGATCTTCGATCATGGATTGCTGATTCTTGGGAGTGGTGAAGGTTTTCACTTCCACTCATCGTATTGGATAATTGGCGATCGTTCTGCTCAAAGTGTCACTGATGTCGTTTCCCGCTTTAGGTAATACTTCCACGCGCCGTACGTTGAGTCGGGCTTCTTGGATGATGATTTTGTAATTGGCAGCATCAGCCATCAAATGGAAAACGGTACTGCTGAGATTCAGTCTTAGGCGGACATCCACTCCGTTCAGCAAATACTTTTCTTGTAACCACATGTCCAAATGCAAGCGATCCATCAGTTCTAAACTGCTGTTGGGCGGTGTGATTTTGCTTCGATTGTCTTTAAATCCCACTTTTTCTGCCGATATTGTGTCGAACTTGTCCCTTGTGTCAGGTTTCCGTACCACGCGACCATCCACATGGGTGTTCTTGGCTTCTTTTCCGTACGTCAAGAGATTTTCAAGGTACTCTCGGTAAGGGTAAGTATCCATGCTGCTGTTGACCAGTTTGTTATTCAAGTACAAATCCACTTCGCTGAACAACGAATGCATGAAATTGCTGACGGGGGATACTTTATTGTCATCCTCTGGATTGGTATTGTCTGCCGTTTCGATCACTTTGACTTTCAAGTACAAGTAACTGCTATTCAGATGGATGTAATCTTCTGGCTGTCCTTTGATTTCAAACTCGATAGCAGCTGAATTCGTCAAAGAGGAGACGGGATGAAATTCTACCCATTGGGATTCTTGCATCGTCATCCTGGTGGGTGGCATGGCAAAAAGATCCAGTTCCGATTTGGAACATGCGTAAGAATCTCGGTGCATCATTTTCTTTTCTCTCGCTGTTGTTTAATAATCAAAAACGTCTAATTCTCTGACGGTTCTTCTTTTCTTGGTCTTTCTAGCTCTTGGTGTGTGAAGTCCTCTGGAGGGGTGTCTTCGTCGTCTCTGTCTGCTTTGTCCTTTCTGTGAGGTCAGAGAAGAAGGAATAACCCAGCAGCGTCCAGGGCATTTATAGGAGTTTCTCGTCGGCCCAAAATCTAGTTGCTAGTTTGAAGCTAGCTCTCAAAAAGGCTTCTTTGGGATTTTGTTTGTCCATGATGACATTTTGGAGAAAATCTTTGCCTTGTGTCAAAGCGGCATCTTTCAAGACGTGCAATCCTCGTTTCACCATCGGTTTCAAAACGGGGAACACCGAACGATAGGCAGATTTCAACATATCTCCTAAACCGTGTCCTCGCTGTCCAGCGACTCTTCGGTACACAGGATACATGACTTACAAGTCGTTAGAGAATCGTTTTCGAAAATGGAGTTTCACCATGACTTTCACTTTGGAGAATGAAATATTTTGTCCCAGATCTCCTTTTATAGCAATATTGACAGTGTCAAAATACTAATTACTGACGGGTAAATAGTGAGCATGTACAAATTCGTGGTGAACGTGATAGGTTTTTCCATCTTCCTGGTCATTGGTCGTGGCACAATCCACTTTGAAAGGAATGACTCGCAGTAACGGTACGGATGTGTGTCACACTACGTTGTACTCCACCACATCAGAGTACACAAAGATCAAATTTAGTCCTTGGTTCAGTTCTACAGGGAATCGAAAAAACTGCGCAAAATTCAAGTTGTTGGCAATGGGTGGTATCTTGTTACCCTTGATCATCTTGAGGTCCCTGCCCAAAATGTCAAACAATTCAGGACAAAATTTAATGGCCAACGTTTTGTCATCTGAAAATTTCATCAACAAGCGACGAGCTCCTTTATGGAACTCGATGGTGACACTTCGTTTCGTTTTGTCCAAGGCTTTGCCAAACAGCGCATTGAACCTGGAAGCAAGCGTGTCCACCAAATGTTGACCACTAAAATTATAGCCTGGCGAATTTTCAACATACAGATGCATCGTGGAGTATTGGGGGACACGGGTCGTTTATCAGAAGAATCTACAGTTTGATTTTCATTCAAGTATTGATGCATTTGGTCGTTCAGAACTTCGACCTCAAAAGTACTTTGATTTTCGATGAGGCCTTTGATTTGTGTAGGGTGAATCATTTCGACCAAAGCCACTTCCCAATGGGCTTCGTGATCCTATTGGATGGCCTGAGGTAATTTGGCCGTGAAACAACATAAAATATTGTTGGGAAACACATCCATGGAACTGTCACTGGGTAACGTTAAGTAAAATTGCTTATTCATAATTCCAGATTTCTGCTGTCCGAGGGGTCACTGGATGTCAGAGGAGTGTCTAAAAAGAGGATTGTTGTTTTTGCTGTTTTGGTGGTGACTGTTGTGAGGGTGACTGACGTTGGACGCAAAACTCTCGTTGTTACCATTAGAGTATTTCAAGGAAGGATTCGGGAGAAGGTAACCGATGCAACTGCTGAGTAAAATGGTCCACAGTTGTTTGTCTCTTTGTTGCAAACTTAAATTGGCAATGGCAGCACCGATGACACAATACACCAGAAAGATTTGGCAGAAATAGAACATTTGCGTTTTAGGCACACGTTCTCTACACAGAGTCGGTGGAACTGTTTCGTCTAAAGCTTTCTGGTGAAAGAGTTGAAGTCGTTGCAACACCTAACCATACCATTGCCATTTTTCCGCTTCTGACCAATCACTGCGATCCATCAACGACTGCAATTCGTGTTGTAAGTGGGACATCTCGGTAAAATGAGGATTGGGAGGTAAATGCGGGGTTCGTTTTTCTTGCCAACGATGGAATTCCATCCATCGTTTGTAAGGCACTAAAGTAAGTTTTCGTCCTTCCATCAGATTCCAAAGGTCACGTTTGAGATCTTTTCACCTCAGAGACCCTTTTTATCTTCATGATCCTTTTTATCTTTGAACCATTTGTGAAGCAGTAGCTCCCACGAGTCCTGTAATCAGTGGTGCCAATGTGGCTTTTAGTATGGGTGCTAACAACAGGTGCACAAATCCTCCGCGTTTGACCAACATCTTTTTCTTTAAACGGATGGGTAGTTTCTTTTGGACCATTTGGCGAAGAACGTGTCGATGGTTGGCTATGCATTCTCTCTAATGTTGAGACAAAGGTATCGTTCCTTTCAAGACATTCAGACAACGTTCGCACACGGCATCGATGACGTCTTTGGAGGCGGTTCGAATGAGTTGTTTTCGCATGGGTGGAGGGGCTTTGGACAGGACGGATAACACGTCCCAATGTTTGACTAAACGAGGAGGCAGTCCTTTCCTTTTCTTTCCTTTGGGGGTAGAAGAGGTATGGCTTCTGAGGGGTGACATCTTTTGCTTGTTTCCGGGCACACACAAAAAAATACACTGACGTCGATAACTTGGCACATGACCTTTTATCGTACTTTTTTGAAGTAGGTCGAATGGTGTGTAATCAGTCTTTTTCACGAACTTTTTGACTATCGCTTCGCCAAGAATGTGACGGCTTTTTTTTCTATATCGCCAAACAATCATCCCCTTTGGTTGCTTCTCCTTTTCTTGGACGATGGGGTCTTTTCTGGGCTAGACGTCGATGTTTTGGGGATGTAAGGTTGCGTCCTGGCTGAAGTGCCTCTCTTGCTGGTAGAAGCTGTTTTCTGGGATCTTTTCTGGGGTTTTTTATTTTTCTTTTTCTGGCGATTTTTCTTTTTCTTAGGCTGTGGCCTGGTCTTGACACCACTGCTCATTTCTTCTGGGTACGTTTGGGTCGCGGAGTGGCCTTTATGGGGGGATGACTTAGGGGTTATTGGGATCCCATTTTAAGAGGGAGCGAATGATGACACCTTCTAGAGAACCGCTACCTCCAGGTTTCAAGATGATTTGCGTTTTGGTTTGAGTGTCGACGCGGCAATCTGCTAGTTGCGTCAAGGCTACTTTTTTCCCTCAAAAAATCATTTGGTTTGCTGTGGAATGTGAATGATGCCTTGCAGTAATTGACGTGCTGTCACCGTAAACCATCGTATGACTTCTCTGAGACTGGCTTCTAACCCAAGAGCACGTATTTGTGGATTTTTTCGCGACTGATGCCGTACAAGGCACGAATCAATTTGAGGGAACATGAGACTGAAGGGACGTCATGTTGACGATGTGTGAGACAGACCAAAAGTGTCGGAGGTTTTTATAGATTTTTAAGTCGATGGGGACATCTACACGACAGGTCCTCCGTCTTGGCACCAGTGGTGAAACAAATGGCTGCGAAATCGCAAATAATCGGGGGTCGTGGGTTTTAAATCCACGAGTAAATAGGCGTGAGAGGTTTGAGTGGCATCGTCGTATATATGTGTCAGCCAAGTCGTTCCTTACTGTTTGGCTAACACTTGCACCTGCGATTTATCTCTAGGGCTATTAAACAAGACCACGTAAGCATTGAGACTGATGGTGCGATGGGCTTTACTTTGTTGGAACAAATTTTGGGTGATGTAAATGACACTGGCATTACGATTATGCCCTTTGAGCGTAAACCACAGTTTAATTTCTTCTTAGTCTTCTCCTAACATGCGGTCGAGGATGACCAGATTAGTTTGACTGGGGTCAGACACGATCCCGTCGTCTTCTCCAGGAATGCCTTCCACAAACACGATAGAATCGCCTTGACTTTCTCGCAGGAGTCTGTAAGCTGATAGCCACTCTTTGTAACACCACACGATACGTCGAGGTGGACGATCGATTAAATGATGTTTACGTTCAATGACACGTTTGACAAATTCGGTTTTGCCTGAACCGCTCGGTCCAGCAATTAACATGCTAAAGGGATGGCGAAGATACAAGACCTCCCAACTGGCACAATCTAAGTTTTCGTCGATGACTTTGAAAGTGGAGAAAGAGGGAGTAGAGACAGCAGAGGTAGCCATAGTGCAGGGAATGTCACTTTTGACATGAAGACAGACAAAACAAGAGTTTTTATACTTTTTCAGGACCTGCTTATTTCAAAAACATTTTTAAAATTGAACAAGAAAGACAAAAATGCATAAGAGCCAAGTTGCTAAGTACATCAATAAAATACATATCGAAACGATCAAAGTTAAATTAAAACGAGTCACTGTACAACAGTTTTTCTGACGAATGTGTGGTGTCCTAGGGACAGTTTGTAATGTTCTTAGAGGCTCTACACTTGGCACAGTCACAGAGGGGTCCTCCAGGAATGTCCTTTCGGGGATTTCCAAATCAACGATCGTCCTATCCTGAATGGAGTGGTTTCCTCAATGTCGGGTTCGTCTTCTGATACTGTGGCTAACACATGTTTAAAGGTCACTTTTTTCACTGGACACTTTAAATTCACTTTTTCCTTTGAATCTTTGGCAATGTAAGCCACTTCTTCGTCCAAGCCTCGCAACGAAGACTTTTCCAGTCACGTACATCTTTCCAGTGAGAGTGTAACCAACTAGTCAACGATGGTGCTGTCCTGAATGGAGTGGTTTTCCTCTGTGTCGGGTTCTTCTTCTGGTACTGTGGCTAACATGTTTAAAGGTCACTTTAAGAATCTGGAGTGGCAAAAATTTCACAAAGAAACTTTTCTTCAAAGAGAGGTCGAGACGTTTGCAGATCAAAGAGCAAGGCTTTTAACAGTGAGTTTCTCGTGTACATTTAAAGGAAACACCATCATGTATTTGGTGGTACTTACAGTACAGATCGTACAAGGCCCACAAGGAATCGGCTGGTAAACGAAATCACAGAAAGGAAGTCACTAAGACACACACCACACGACGACCCAAATTCGTTTGATACAGTTCTCGTAAAAAGTGCTGCCAATCCGCCACAGTCTGAATACTGTCCTTGATTTCCTTCCACGGAAATTGTTGTGTTATTAATGATAAAGGTCGTGGCTTTGTTTGCAAGTTTTTGTACCCTCTTTTCTTGAAGGTAATAAATGTACCTTTTGCACAGAACTGATCATACTCCAGTGGCGTATCCAAATTGTTTATTCACTAACTCACACACCACACGTCGCACAGACCTTTCCTCGTGTTCTCGTGGGTCGGTGGTTCTTCCCGGGGTTTTCCAGGGTTCTTCCTCCACCATTAATACTGTCCGCCATGTATAGCCTATCTTGTGCTGAAAAATGGCGTTAAACTCTATAACAACAACAACAACAACCTTTCCTCTTGAACCAAGATTTGTTCGTGTAAAAGATTTTGGTAATCCTCTAACTCCTCCTCTGTAATTTCGTGTAGTATGGCTAACTTGTAAGTAGCAGGACGAGTAGCAACCAAAGTCTTCTAGTCCTCATTCAGTTGAATAATGTCTGACCACTGGAACGCTTTCAAATGAATCATTCCACTTATAGCATTCAGGTACCAGTGTTTAAACATTGGTGACGTAACAGATGCATTTGTTCTGCGTTGGACTTGTATTTTGACTCTCGGTAAATGCATTCTCTCAACTCCACAGGCAAACCACAAACGTTCTCTTGTAAAGCATCCATCGAGAGATTACTGAGGTCGTCCCACTAAAGGTAGGTAGTGATAGTGCGGAGACCATCGAGTATGTTCCAGGTAAGCGGGATTTTTCTGTTCCCACTGGTGAAGTGACACACCGCAACTTAAGCACTTGACTTTATCACCTTCGCCCAAGTAGATAAATCCGGCTGTGGCTAATTCTTCGGGGGTAGGTCCTCCCAGATATTTAGGCCATTTTCCCTGGAAGGTTTGGATTTCGACTTTCAAAGTCGTAGTATTCAGACAAATGCACAGGGAACGAATATTCTTCTTTCACAGTTTCATTTCGGTGAGGGTACGGTGAAACCCGCAATAGTTTGCTCAGGCATGGATGAGATCCGTAGGGTGGTAGTCGCATGGTTTCACTTGGAGGATGATATTGGCCATGAAAACCAGTAAAGAGTCCAAGATAACGTGAGGCATCGCTTTCGCATCCGTCAGGTTTGACACGCACATCATCACTTTCCATGGTAGGTATTGTAGTGGTAGTAGTCATAGCAAAGTTCCCATGATGTGGTACTGAATCGCTGAGGTCATGGCATACGGCATCCATGCAATCGCAAGGTACAGCATCGCACTCCACTTGAGAATCACTGAACTTGAATGTGTCTGTTTGTTATGATTCATCATTCTCGCTTGGCAATGGTAGTCACAATGAACTATCGGTCTTGGACGTTTTCCCTTTTTATACTAGTCGTAATGAAGTCTCGAGCTTGTAAATCTTTCCTTTTTTATGCCTAGCTTTGGAAGTCTTCCTTTTCTTCTTCCTGGACAACGGTACTACCTTCTCTAAGGTACCGTCATAAATGTACCGTTGTGTGATGGGTGGAAGGGCTATAGAAAGGTAAGGACAGTGCGGAGACCATCGAGTATGTTCCACAATAGCTGAATCTTTATAGATACATCGATCCATACGCAACCTCAGACCACAACTGAAACACTGTACTTCGAATCTCAATCCAGTCTCAGGTCCCAAGTAGACAAATCCTGTTCTAGCTAAAACATTCGAAGTAGGTAATCTTTCCCTATCCGTGGGCCATTTCTTAAACGTTTCCGATCGACTGGCAGAGTCATAATAGTCAGGCAAGAAGACAGGAAAATTGTATTGTTTGAACTTGGAGTTCTCAGTGGGTCCCTCGATCGATTCTTGCTGTGTCGAAGTCATCCTTCTTGTTGGTGGCTATCGTCTTGGAACCATTGGGGTTTTTTTACCAGTGTGTCCGTATTGAGTGTTGTTAATTCGGACGAGGGTATTTTTGGTGCTGCGAAGTTCGTCCACCAATAACACTTTTATGCCTCCGGTACCTATGGGAAAACAAACGTGGACAATGTACGGTGTCGCTTTTCCATGGTGATGTGAAACTTGTCGTTAGACTACTGCACACGTTGAATCTTGTCGATGATTTTGGAATGTGTCAGCTCTGCTAAACTCGATGCAAAGAGGGAACTTCAGACTGTCGTGATGAATGGAAAGTCTCAAGAGATCGTCTTCTTTGGCTTGACTTTGCTGTTTCAGTGTGGTTAACAAAGAATCCCACAAATCAGTGATGAACACTTCTGCTTTCTCCAGCGGTACGTCGGACATGAAATCTTTAAACCTCACCGTGTACGTGTAGGCCGTGGTTCTAAATTTTCTAGAGGAGTGTTTATCTGTGTGGTAGTAGTTTTCAGGGGTTAATGTGGTCGACTTTGGTTTGGTATAGACTCTCTGGGTCTGGATTCTGGCTCACTCATGTCATCTTCAAAATCGCTGGCATCAATTTGAGCCAAGACTTCAGCTTCTGTGCGAGGCGACAGATCACGTTTCTGCCTCCTACTTTCTTTTCCTTTCTTCACGAAATGATGCGATCCTTTCATCTTGATTGCAAAAAGTCAAATGACTACATTTTAAACGCCATGGTCCCCTATATATCAATATAAGGTCAGTGTCTTCCCTATATAAAGGGTCAGTGTCTTCCCTCAAAGTATTTATTTCACTCTCAATCCAACCAGAAAGATGGAAGAGCCAACACAGATCGAACTTCTGATCAAAGCTTTTCGAGGTGTCATATGAAGATTTTCTTCAGAGAAGCCGACGGACTACTTCCCCTCCTTTCCAGATAAAAGTCAAGATACTTGCTATATCTGTCAGAAGAAAGGGCATTGGTCTTCTGAATGTCCACAACGTCAAAGCAAGACAGGCATTAAAAGAAACAAAACAAACAAAAGTCAAGATGCCTGTTATCATTGTCAAGAGAAAGGACATTGGTCATCAGACTGCCCTAAGAAACAACAGGACCAGAAGCAAGAGAGGGGTTCAGAAGAAGAAGAAGAGGTACCCTCCAAAAAGGGAGAACCCAGACACGTCCAGAAATAGAAGAAAGAGTAGCAAAGAAGACGAGAAGAAAGTGAGGAAGAAGAGGACAAACCTGTGACAGTGAAGAAATTCAAAAAAGAGGAGAGAGTGAAAAGACAGGGAAAAAAAATGAACTTTCTAAAGCGATATGTGTCACAAATGGATTGTGACTTTGTACTAGAGAATATACCAGAAAGAAAAACGTAAGATGTCCTTTGGTTTTGATTTTTATAATAAGGACCTACACTCAAGCTCTCACACACGTAAATCATGGGGAAAGAAAGGGGTTTTGAGTTGTTTAATTGATTTTGGCAAACATTGAGATGAGTAGCCCTGAAAATGACCGGTTTTTTGTTGGTTTTTTTTTTTTTTTTTTTTTTTACAAAAAGATATCTAAAAAGTTATTTTGTTATACACAACTTTATCATTTGGCAATGTATCAAAATAAACAAAAAGAAAATAATTTAGCAGTTTGCATATATCAATTAAGACTTTATAAAAGCCGAACCAAATTTGAAGACATGCATGAATAAAAAATTTTTAATATTATTTATTGAGAGCAAGAATAGCAATATGGTTTAGATTATCTAAAATAAATTATATTTTACGGCTAATTTTGTACTCTGGCATTGCCCTACAAGTTTTGAAATTAGGATTCTGAAAGTCTGCAAAAATTATTGAGCTTTTAAATGATACCAAATATTACTTAACTGAATAAGACAATGGAGATATATATACATTAGAAGTACAGAAATGCAAAAAAGTGTTCAAGATAGAAATGTTTGATTTAACAGATCGTAAGGAATTATACATAAATGGAACAGTTGATATATAAAACGCACAGTGTTCATTTAAAAAAGAAATGCTATTCAGCCTGTTTCAAAGACTGAGTTTATTGGCTCGTGCTGAGATCCTTGAAACAACCCATTAAATACAATTCAAGCTTTGTATAGTCATGTGCAGTCTAACTCAAACTATGTTTGCTTCTAAATGATGCCAAATAACAGAACATGAAAAAATGCATCAAATATAGTACAAGAACAAGCACAATTAATCTTACAACTATTGCATGCAAAAGACCGAGACCAACCAGTCTGATAAACAATGCAGAAATCTTGTTCGCGCTATGTCTTAAATTGTATCTTATTTATATAAAGTGATCAGGCCTTGCAAACTGCCTTTTCATTGTAAATAAGTGACTTGAAAATCTGTGCAACTGATATGATATTTATTTGACTTTGAAATAAAATCGGACATTTAAGTTTCGCATAAGCATGGAAAAAATGTACACAACAGAGCCAACATATATAATAACCCGATTTTACTGCCCATGTTTGTCACAAGGCTCGTGTGACCAAGAGTTCTCAGATCCTTTGCTTAAGACAACATACTAATGATAATATGATTTTAAGTTATGTGCCGACCATATTCCCCGGAGATATCGCATACTAATAGGACGAATCCGCATTTTGGAGGCTTGCAAGATGGCTTTTGAGGTGGACAAGAGTTTTGAAATGTATGCCAGGTGCCAATAATAATGCTATATTTGTCTCTATCATTCATAAAGGAATTCATAGTAGATCATGATTAACTGGACTGAATTGTACAACTGCAAAGGATATATTGCTCATCAGGATCTTCAGTTCTATCAGGTTTAAAAAGCTATAGATTCGGAGAAAGAAAATGTAATTGATCCACATAAAGAAGTTAATATCTACAGTTCTAGTAAACACTACAGTGTAATTTGGTCTGGGAGGTCAAGGACGAGCAGTCGTCAATGAGCGTATGTATGGGAATGGTCGCCCAGTGTATATGTACTTTCTTTTAAGTGGGTCAAATTGTAAAATAGATAGACCCAGATGTGCTGTCGCATCATGCGTCGGCAGATCAAGGTTTATGCAGTTTGTTATTAGCAATCAATAGAACAAACATAGATTCTGATCTGTTGACCCATTCCAGTCTGTGTTTATTATGGGACTAAAAAATTATTCATTATGACAACTGATTGTGCACTGACATCGCTCAATGAAATTATTAGATATTGTAAAGACAAAAACACGGATCCATACTTTCTGGTTGGCTTGCTGTATTCAGTCTGACAGGCTAAAAACAAAACTAAACAACTACTACAACAAAAAAGCAACATATTATTTGCTTTGGCGGTCTCGGTCCATCATTGTTGGCAAAAAGGCTTACAGTCTATTTAAAACTGAATCATAGTTATTTATTTATAAGAGGAATTAAATCCTATCGCACTAGATTCGATTTGTTAAATGGGTTATTTTCAAGGTGTTTATATTTCTTCAAGCAAAAGAGCACTTCCTCGTTGGACTGTCTAGTTTGCCTAATTAAAAAGAATGCTTTAAATAATAGCAGAATGGTCTATCCGGCATGCATAATGTAAATAGAAAGGTGTACTTAATTGACTGTCTTTCACAATGAGAAGCAGGTAAAATTTCACATTGATAGGAGAATGGTGAACCCCTCGTGCTCGTCTCGTTCCTTACAGTTTTATTGATAAAAGATATATGTATTGTATAGAAAGCTTAGATCTTTGCACACATGACTTAATTTTGACACTGGCCTAGACAACCTTGCCAGCAACTCAGTTTCTTAAAAATAAGTTTGCTTTGTCACAATTTTTAGAAATGTTGTGAGAAACTATGTTTTAATCACTTTGCAAATAAAAGTTTAGTTTTTCAAAGAATCTTAACTTTTTACTCCATTTTCCCAGATTATTGGCTAATTTGTAAACAAAAAGAAAAACAAAATACAAAAAACAACAAACTAATAAAATATTTTCGCCAAATATTCTGACTTTTAATATTTTACTAATTTAGAGTTGTAGTACTCCCCGCTGAAAACCGACCCACATCTCATGAAACCAAACAAAAGTTAATTCCCACCCAACCCTGCTCTCTTCCTCCACCCACACCTCGAGTTATCGCGTCCGACGCACCGACTAACGTTTGACCCAAAAGTTTAGACCCTTAGGCCAACCACCTAAATTTTTGACCCGTTCTGTTTTGGTGGATATTTAAGAAAAATGTCCTAAAAGTAAATTGTCATAAAGTTTTACATTTTGTGCCAACAGCTTGATATTCACCCTAAACCCTAGGTCATTCCCATCTTCAAATTTCTTTCTAATAAAGACTCCAGATCACGGTGTATGAGTTAGTTGAAAAAAGTTACAGGTGAACCATTCTGCTAAATCGTACACACCAGCGACTGGATGCCTGTAATAGCATTTATGTCTTATGTTTCTTATCTGCTGAGGAACCTAAATATTTAGCAAAGGTAATTGATGAATCTTGTAATAGTTAGGAGCCGGAAGAAAATGTATCACTAAGGAAGCTAATTCGATACTGCTGATATCCAGGAGAAAAATATATAGATGAAAAAAGACACAAACGTTTCAGTGACTATGTTATTATGCATGTTTTAAAAAAATCTAAGACACATATGTTATTCACTATCGTGATTTGAAGTTTTATGTTCATTTAGGGATCAAACTAAACAAGATACATCAATCTGTTCTTTTCTTTCAAGAGCCATAGCAAAACTCATATTGAACAGAATACAAAATCAAAACAAAGGCAGCTAACGAGATTTTGAGAAAGAATTTTTATAACTTTTTAATAATTCTGTCTTCGAAAAATAGAAAGTTTAAGAAAGGGAACGAATGGAACGTTATTTTCTGATATATCTTAAGAAATATCTTAACCTTCAAATGGATATTTCATTTACAAGACGAACAATACTAGATGAAAATGTGGTATTAAATAGTTGCTTAAACAAGAAAGCAAAGCTCACCAAACCAACTTATGACGGATTTACACATAGAATTCACTAAGTTCCTTATATATGAGTTATACCTTCTACTAAAACAACTAAATAACTAATATGGAGACGAAATGAAAATTGTTAATTACCTATACAAATTCTCCGTGTATAGGTGTTGAAGCAGAAAAAGTTTACAGTAATTTGAAGAAAAATATATATATATATATATATATATATATATATATATATATATATATATATATATATATATATATATATATATATATATATATATATATATATATATATATATATATATATATATACAGATGTACGATACAAGTGATTACAAAAGTGATAACTTGTATTCAGTACCATTAGCTAGCAAGAAACGTGTTGGATTTTTCAAAGATGAGATGAACAACATCCCAGTACAAAACTGTATTGCTGTAGAAGTAAGTTACGTGATATAAGGCCTGGAATAGCAGTACAAAACTATATTGCTGTAGAAATAAGCTACGTGATATAAGGCCTGGAATAGCAGAAATAAAAGCTTAAGCAAGCGCGAAAATCTAATTTAGATACGTACAATTCAACCAAACTGTAAATCACAAAGGGGTGAATTTAAGTTCTATCATACCGGCACGAAAGATACAAACTCTCCATAAAGGATCACGAGATATACAATATAAGGTTAAAAAGATAACGAGATATACAATCTCAATTTCAGGGATGCTGAATACTTTACATTATGTCAATCTTTCCCTAGGGAGTCGTGTTAAATTAATCTTTACCTCGTAATCAAAGGGAAATTCCAGCCTCAAAAATTGATTTTGTTTTTTTTGTAAATTCGCATCAATAATAAAGGCTAGTAATATATCATTTTCATTAAAAATGTTTTCCATAATCTATTTTTAGTAAATTTGTCACAGAATAAGGCAAGAAATAACTTGGTTTCGCCTTAGAACGATTTGATCATTTTCGTCGTACATGCGTACAACGTTACCTAGATTGGATAATTATTTTTCTAGTTAAGCGACTGAACTAGCATGTATCTCGTCGTAGATCGCTTGCAGTGAGAGACACAAAAAGCACGATATACACGGGTATTTTACCTTTACTAATACTCATTCTCCTGATGATTTTAAGGCAAGTTTTCTTTAATTGACACATTGATCTTTTGGGATCTTGTCAAGGAGTGTACGTTCTCCATTTTGTTCTACAGCCATAGGGGTAAGTGTTACATGTTTATTTTATTTGATATGTTAAGCATATTCAGTCTTAATGTCGTAGCGTGAAATGTTGCCTTTACCACGTTGAAACGTTGTGAACTTTTGAACTGTTACATGTCGCTATTAAGAGTAATTTAGTAGCATGTGTCTATAGATTTTAATTCCGTACCTGTTATTATGACCAGTTTGGTTTTATTTTAGCTCTGTGTGTGGGTATGCGGGTGTATCAGGCTGTCGGTATGGGGATAGAACAGGTGCGACCATCAAGGCCATACAAGGACGGAAGTGCTGATTTGTAAATTTGTGCGCATAGTGGATCCATGAAGGGGGGGGGGGCCAATACAAGTGTGGGCTAACCCAAGAATTCAGGAGAACTGTGTGGTTTGACAATGGACACGTGAACCAGGTCAAAATGTTTCGTTTGCAAGTTTTTACAAGTATGTATATGAGTCATACGTGGTTTATGAATCGTACGGGCTGTACAAATGGCTGAGTCACTAGTCATATGTTTGATACAATTGTTATGTTCATTACAATTGATCATGTTGTTTCAATTGAGTACATGGAACATATGGTATGTTTTAACTGAGTACAATGAGTTACCTTCATTACATGAGATTATATGAATCTTACCTTCATTACATAAGATTATATGAATCACATTTTTGTTTTCCCATTTGTGAATGTTTGTGTCAAGTAATCGAATGAGTCGTATGTTTAGAGCGTGAAAGAATCACACTGTATATGTTGTAGAAAATATACATATTTTTATTAATTCATTTCATTAACTTTTATCTTTCACACTGCGTTGTGTTGACATTTAATCCAAGCATTCATTCAGGTCAAATCCTGTTACAAAATTACTGCTATTAACACAGACTTTTTGCGAAGGTCTTTTATGACAGAGTTATAGTTTGTATTCTCAGTCATAAGGAATTCTAAAATGTCTCCCACTGAAATCTAGTTCTCTTAATTTGGTTGCTTTTTTGTTTACATCTTTAATTTCGCACAGCAGTGTAAGAGCCAAAGTACTAGTTTCCCAATGTATGCACCAATAAACTGTTTCCGGTATGCAGCCAATAAAGTTTCCGGTATGCAGCCAATAAACAGTTTCCGGTATGCAGCCAATAAAGTTTCCGCCAAGTATAAAACGCAATACCAGGATCTAGTAGAATTACATTATTGTCTATTTTAAGGAGGTGGTGATGATCATGTGGATGATTCTCCACTCCTTATGTGCTTTGGTTATAGTGATCTACGAGATGATCAACCACGGTGTTATTTTTCCGGATCGAGTAAAATTCAGATAGAATATGAAATTAATGGATGGAATAACAGAGATCTGAGCATGGATATAGAATAGAGCAACACGGGCCCCAGCATGTAAAATATAGCATAAACAGAATGAAACTGAACACATTTGAATGATTCACATACTCTTAGAAACAGTTACAAAATATGCGAAATTCATGTAGCCGTTCCTTTATGCTGATAGAACAAATTTCATCATATAATCGAGTGACTAATGGAACTCAAATCTGTTGGTGATAAGTAGGCGTTCCTGTATTTCTCTCTCTCTCTCTCTCTCTCTCTCTCTCTCTCTCTCTCTCTCTCTCTCTCTCTCTCTCTCTCTCTCTCTCTCCTGTAGACTGTAATTTCCACTCCTTATGTCAAACATCGTCTATCGTAATTCAATAGAACCTAAGCTATGGTCAGTTCGCAAACTATTACACACTGACTACTCTGTTAATGTGGATGTAAGTCTTTTCTAGCGGAACTACGGCATGATTAGACATCTCAGATAACTATTACTGCCTGCCTTGCTGTGACTATAAATTACCAGCTGAGCTATGCCTGGTGATACACGTTTCTAACGCTTACACCCTCGATTCTCAATTGAAAAGAATTCAGAACTTAATTAAACAGCGAAATAATGGACTTCACTGATTGTCCTAACTACCTTTCTTTGCTAATTAGCGATTCATTGAAATACATTTCCAGACATAGAAAAATTAATGCTCAGTATATATGATACATATCATTTAAGACAGATAATTTACTTCTCACCAGACATGCGTGAAACGTTTCTGATACGAGATTTCTATTACATACAAAAACAGCTAATCCGAACTTACGAGTCATATAATATTTGAGACAAAATGAATGCAAACAATTACTTCTGAACAAGGAAATATCGATGTATGAATTTTAAGATGAATAAATTCAATACATACTTAAAAACTTACATCAATGAAGATATTGTATGCAGCTGAGACTAACCTTGTGCTTTAATCGATACTCGTACCTTTCTTTGAAGTCAAATATCTCCTTTCCTTTCCCTCACTTTCCCTCACTTTCCGACACGGGTCCATAGAACAATCTAACGAGAAACACTTATCATTTCCCGGAGCTAAAATTCTGGCTCTCATCAGAACTTAGACGGACTAATTTCGCGAGAGAAAATTTTAAAAGCTATAATTCCGTCTGTGAACATAACACTCCTCGTTTAGCTTAGTCAATCAAGATTACTTTCTTTACCAACCAAATATTTTTTCACTCCCATCGAAGTCAGAATAATCATTCCTAGCCCGCCTTTATTAATAACTATTCTGGAAAATATCATTTTGTGACACCTGTTTAAAATTGCCCAAGACTTCCGAACATTTTCTCCTGTTTTGTCTCAAATGTTGTGATTTTATGCTATTGACCTTGCGTTAACATTAGCATCCTCCATGTCTCTGACCGTTATTGAACGGACCCTAATTAAAATTCAGTTCATGCCCCAAACAGAGCCGAATCCATCCGTCGCAGTGAACAATTTATGGGGAGTCTAAGCCAAACGTCAAAAATAATGGTTACGTGTCACGCTGACCCTGAGAGAATGTACTGTGAAATTATCTCTACAAAATTTTGCTTCATTACATCTATAGAAAAGTCATTTTCAGTTTTATGTCTTACTGAGTGAAGTGCTTGGGCACATAATGACATTACAATCAAGAGTTGTTTCTCATATCGTTTTAATCAAATCTAGTACAAAAATTGTTTTCTGCGACTTGGAACACCACGTAGAAACATATTATGAGGTTCTTGAAGGTACATTTATTCCCTGCTTAATCAGGTCTCTCGCGGGTTTCCCACGTCCTAGAAGTGTTACGAGACTATACTCTTAAAATAAGTAACAGAAATGAGTGAAAGACAACAAACTTTGTAAAAATTCAACAAATCTTTTTTTACCTAGAATACAAAGTGAAAATAAGAAATTTACGATATTGTGAATTAAATCCTAAAATAATCCAAGAATTGCATGCAAAAGTCCCAGTAATTTAAAGTCCTGAATAAAATTCAGTAGAAGTCTAGAATAAATACAAAAACTGAAGCCGATGATGTGATTGTGGTAGCTTATAGAGTCTTGATGTGTCAAGTCATTTGTTGAATCACAGTAATATAATTCCAGGTTTGAATTCACTATAAATTCCAGTGAATGTCTCTATCCAAGAATTTTATCAGAACACTTTTGTATTTCCAGAGAAAATAATCACTTGAATTCGATAATTTCATGAAATAAATTTTCCAGCCCAAAAATGAAATACTGAACACAACATATAATAAAACTTGAAAATGCTGATCTTAAAACACGACTGAAAAACTCCTCTCACTTAAAAGATGATATAGTTCTCTACTTGACTTCAGGTCAAAATTAGCAGTTATAAAAAAAGCTATTACCTAATGAAAAATAACCTTCTAGAATGATCCTGATGTTCACAAAATAACCAAAACCTGGATTATGTAAAATACACTAAGAAAATTTCAAGACCTAGACCTAGATCCAAATAAACATATTTACTTTTATTAATAATTCGGATTTTAAACCCATACACACAGAGAATAATTTAGCTATGTATTAGTTGTTTGCACAGAATAAAATGAAAAAGTCAATTCGGGTCAAGCAGAAATGAACTCCATTTCGGACAAGGTCAAGTTCAACATAAAATGTTACATTACAATAGGATGTAATAAAATAATTTTACAAAATAATAATAAAACTAAAAAAAAATAATAAAAAAAAATAACAAAGAATGTAAATTAAATATACATGACATAAGATAATAGCTTTTCTGGTTTTTCTGAATATTTGCGTATATCAGAAACAAAATTAATGTGCATTTTATGTGTATCTACGTTTATTTTACTGTTTATATGTAGGTGCATTTCTTGTTGAACATTTCGCAAATCTATGTAATGTGACACACAATCTATTATCATGTGTGCTTGCTAAGTGAAACTACATACAATGGCGATCAATATGGAATTGTTTACAAGAGTATTCTTGATCATAGCAGATAAAGTTACATCATACTTTTATAAATTGCTGATCTAACATACACCACTATTAATATAATGTGTTAGGTAATTCTTTGACAGTAATTATTCTCTTTTTATCTATTACTATATTGATCTATTTTTCAGGATCAGTTTCTTCGTCCTTTTTGCTTGATTATCAAGGCGACGTTTAGACATATTCCTCGGGAACTGAGTATTCCATTTGCTAAATGATGTGTTAGCAACTATATCAGTCTCTCTCTTTCTCTCTCTCTCTCTCTCTCTCTCTCTCTCTCTCTCTCTCTCTCTCTCTCTCTCTCTCTCTCTCTCTCTCTCTGTGTGTGTGTGTGTGTGTGTGTGTGTGTGTGTGTGTGTGTGTGTGTGTGTGAGATAAAATCATAAAAGGGCAATTTCTGTACGTATCTAATACAGTATTAGCCAATAGCTTACAAGTACCGTGACCCGTGACATGGCTTGTACGGTTTATCACATTGGATACTTTTCCCAACGTATTCATCAACCTCATATCGTGAAGATGTACATATAAGGATATATCAGGAAATGATTCTTTAGTATCTGAAAATCAAGTGGTAGTGTTAATTTCTTTGAGCAAACATTGAATTACATAGCTTATGTACCTGTGTGGTATGTATTCACTTCTCCTGATCTTGAGTTATATCGGTTTTTCATTCATTAAGATTTGCTCTTTTCTTATCGGTAGCATCAAGTCATACGTTCATACCTATTCAGCTTGAAAATATCACAAGAAATGTGTTTGTGGCGTTTTGTTTTTTTTATTTTTTATTTTTAACGTAACTTTAACAATTTGAGTCACATAACAGTATGAAGGGGTTATAGCAGCACCCGTCCAATATTATTTATTTACGTCACATTTAACCTTGGCATTGAGTGATTAGAACAAACTATCTGGCAAAATTAAACATTTTGTCTTAGTCTGTGCATCACAATTTGTAAATATTGCTCAGGTGATACAGTACTTTGAGTGTGCGTAATACAATAATTTGGTAGCCAAAGATTGTGGTTGTATATTTATCCTATTTGAGAATGAATATATATATATATATATATATATATATATATATATATATATATATATATATATATATATATATATATATATATATTTCTCTACATGTTGTCATCCTTTTCGTTTAGTTATTTTTGCAGCTTCTTTAACTTCAAACACCTGCTCGCTTCTCACTCAAGCTTTATTCTCAAATATTTATAACGAACATAAAGAATAATATCCATTACACCGGCAATAAAAATACTCACAAGTTATCTGTTTATCGTAATATTTGCAATAATGACAAAGGACGCATTAGATAGATTTATTTTGATGCTATACTCAGGATTAGTAGAGGAATAGAAATCAAAAGAAATGTCCAAATTATTTGAAGTTTTGCAACGAAAACTTTATTTACTTGATTTTTTTTATTTATGTAATCAAATATATTTGTTCTGTGTTCATTGAAATCATTTTGTTCTGTAATCGTAAATAGTTTTATCGTGTCTTTTGCGTATATTTTGGATTCAAATAACTAGAAAATTATTCCCAGTGATAGTACTTGTACATTGTCCCTTCATCAAAATTGAAGTTCAAAGACTCAGTTATACTACCACTTGCTAATGCAATTCTTTTAAAGGAAACAAAATTAAATATTGTTGTTTTTTTTTTTTTAAAATAAGCTGTCTTTGATTCTTTTCTGGTATATTTTATTTTGTGCGGTTGGACGGGTAAATCTTTAAATGCACTTTGCTTATTAATATTTAGTACATAAGAAATACTTTTATTACTTAAAAAAATTTCAACACGAAATACTAATTGACTTCGAATAGCAAATTTTACGTTTCACAAAATTTAAATACACACCAAATTTTCTCTTCATTTGAATGACCTAAACTTTTTTTTGGGGGGGGGGAGGGCATGTAAAATGTGTAACTTGTACTGAGTGAAATGTGATGAAGCATAGTCAAAGCTATATTTAAGTTAATGATGACTCGAATTTTCCAATACTTTACTTTGTTATTGAAAGTTAAATAGTTAAACACCTGCTTCTATTAGCTATGCACCTATTTCGCAATTTCATTTAGTTCTAATTTCTTTAACTATTTGATCCGTGTAACTTTATTATCATTTGTAACATTAAATTTTTATCGGCCTCTTTTCTCAATATCTTCATACCTTTCAAATCATTATCCACGAAAGTAAATCTGTATTCTATCGCCAGTAACTTTAAATAATAGTATGTTTTGATTCACCTATTTGATATTATTTCCTATCATATGGTAATCCATGTAAATGTTTTATTGGAAATAACTTCAAATGACCTGAAGGAAACTCGACAAATCAATTGAAAATAACTTGAAGATGATAACATCAGAATAACGTGAATGTGACTTGAATAACTGTTTAGGAATAAATGTAAGGAAGAAAACATCTTCTTGAAAGTAAAGCTGAGAAAATTTAAGTTACTAAATTACAAGAGTTGGTAACATAACAAAGAAATTTGGAGAAAAATAAAACAAAAGATAACGGCCAAGCAGAACAACAAATATTACATCAACTGATTTAGGACTCCTTTGGACATCAGAGCTGCCTTACTGGGACTGCCTCGCAGGGACTTACGTGTTCGCTGCAATATTTTTTACTTCATTGACTGCCGTAACTGTTGTTGTAGGAGCGTTATATATTTACAAAGAAAAATAAACTAGATTCGAACCAACCACGCTGATAAAGCTTACTTCGTAGGATTCAAATAAATTGAATCCATTACCAGAAATACTGTAATGGTGTTAATAAGACGTGCCTCAAATAAAGTGAATCCATTACCAGAAATACTGTAGTAGGGTTAGTAATACATGCCTCATATAAAGTGAATCCATTACTAGAAATACTGTAGTAGGGTTAATAATACATGCCTCGAATAAAGTGAATCCATTACCAGAAATACTGTAGTAGGGTTAATAATACATGCCTCATATAAAGTGAATCCATTACCAGAAGTACTGTAGTAGGGTTAATAAGACATGCCTCAAATAAAGTGAATCCATTACCAGAAATACCAGTAGTGTTGATAATACATGCCTCAAATAAAGTGAATCCATTACCAGAAATACTGTAGTAGTGTTAAGAGGACTGTGAGTGGGTGATATGTGATATGAACCGCTACCTTTTATGATGCTTTCATTATCGTTATCTAATAGATGATAGAACATAGTGTTATTTCCGGGATCAAGTAATTAATAACATAATATATGAAATTAGTGGATGGAATAACAGAAATCTGAGCAAAATTATAGAATAGAACAATATAACAATTTAATCAATTACATAAAAGAAATGAAATTGAACATGATATGTGAATGATACACATTCTTAGAAATAGAATTATAACACTTATGCGAAATGCAATTAGCCGTTCTGTCCCCTTCAAATAAGTTCGAACCCCGGCCGAGTCATACCAGAGACTTATATAAATGGCAGGAGCAGCTACTTCGCTTGGCGCTCAGCATTAAGAGGTTAGTGTTAGGACTGGTCGGCCTGGTATCAGGATAATGTGGCTGTGTGGGACATCATGCTACATGTCTGCGAGATGATGTCCCAGTGCTAGACATCACTATAAACTGCCACACGGCAGACATCGTAGTGATATGACTGAACAATTGTTAAAGCTACGTTAAAAATCGAAATCACACACACACACACACACACACATTTTAGATTCATGAAAATTTATGAATTTAAAGATGAATTAAGTTAAAAAGATACATTATAAAGGTGCAAGAGAGAAGTAAAAAAGCAGCATATAAGCAGAGTTTTGTATCGCAAGTGCTTATGGTGCAACGAGTGTTGCATCTGCCAGTTTAAAAGCTGTGGGCATTGTGGGATTTTATATTTTACTCCTGTAGCTTTTACATGGTTTGGTGCAAACGCTTTCTGAGATGACCTGATCAACATTAAAGCTTCAGAACAGACTCAGACTATAACATCTACTAAAACTAAGTTCAATACTATGGATGAAATGTTTTGTAAAATAATAAGAGATGGAGAAATAAATCACGATGAATTTTGTGATAGTTACTAAGGACAACAAATGGTTGGAACGCGAGAATCAGGCTTAGTCAAATTAACCAAGACTCCGATTGGATGTAACTACGGCTGCAAGTCTTTCGTGAAGTTATTCTACCTACGTCAGTATGGAAGGGTAGTCTGAGGAAGAAATGTTCGTCAAATACGATTGTCAACAGAGATGGCATTATACATTTCATTGCGATGAATAGATTTTGTAATTGGTTATTACACTATTTCAAATGATCAAAACAAATATATACTCTACTATATTGCCGACAGAAACGAAAGCAAGACCATCTCAATACCTAATTGTTTCTATTATAATCTTGATAAGTAAATGAAAAAGTAAAACAAGGAATTACTGCTACTGGAGACAGCATCTATGCCAAAAACAGGAAACAGGTAATAGTAACTCCGAGTAATTGTTATACAGTCTCTCTCTGGATATAAAGAGGCGCTATAAACACATTAAAGTTTAGCATTTTAAACATGTTGTTGTTGGGTATATCCAGCTAGGATAATTGTTCCGGCAAGTACGTTGATGAATCCTATCGATTTATCACTAAATAGTACGTTCACCGTGAAGTGCTTTACTATCAGCAAAAGATCAAGTGATCACAGATACTTTTGTATATATATATATATATATATATATATATATATATATATATATATATATATACATACATGAGTCCTTAAATTTGTTGGGTATGTTCAGTTATAAAACTCACCTCAGGGAGAAACATTTTCTATTGGAAAAGGCCATTGATCCTTTTCGTTCCAGATCGAAGCAGGTTGTGAAACGAAATGGATCAACGGCCTTGGCTAGCCAAGATGAGGCAGAAGGTACATGTAGGTCGATGTGACAACAAGTGCTGTTCATGTTCCACTGAATATTAACATTCTTAACATTTACATGTATCTCAGTTTCCTTAGTCTAAAACACTGTTGTATGTCTGGACATGAAAACTGATATGTGCATGCACTCCTTTCACTTATGCTACCACACTTATCGATTCATTTCTTGCTAAACTGGCTATGCCAAGTTTTTCGATAATGTACTGTACCGACAGAGCTGGCGAAACACAGCATTTTACAAACATTCCTGCTGATTCATTCGTAACACAATCCTTCAAAATATTTATCAAATTATACGCGTGAAAGAAAAGAGCAATCTTTAATTTCGATTGATTTCATAACACATTATAAACTCTGTCTGATGCAATAGTTCACTCGCGTCCTCGCTTGGTGGCGCCTGGAGTATCAATTGTTATTCTTGTCCATTTTTTATAACAAGCACATCTGAGATCGGGGACTAAACTTTGACAATCTCACTAAAATCATATAATTGATATTTGATGTAGGAATATGTGTACATATACATGCATAACACCATCATTTAATATATTTTCGCTTGAGCATCTGGGGATTAAATGTAACCATCCTCCCGTCCTTTCATTCGTCCACTTACAATATAGCAGCAAGGATCCAACGTTTTCGAAATGTTCATCTTCAAAGCTAGTAAAGGCATGGTGATGCAATGCATTTCAATGACTTTTTTCTGGGAAACCCCAAGGCGGTTGTAGACTTGGTGCCCCAAAAGGGTCCCCTATATAGAATGGTTGTTTGGACAATATACATCCTAATCATAAGAAATCGGTGTTTTTTATTAGCTGTTAAACTTCCACAAAACCACATAAGACACCGCCAGTTTGAATCTGTCCCGTTTTGTGCCAATCATAAAATCTTATTATTGGTGATTGATAATAATCTACAGTCGTTTTGTTCCTTGTTGTATTCATGTTTTTCTGTTGTTGTTACTGTTAAAACTGTACAAAGGCATAAATTTGAAAATTTTGCATCACAGAATGAATGATACGTAATAGAATGACTAAATACCATGAAGGTTATTACATAATATTTTGCACTTGACTTTAATTCGCAATAATCGCCTTAAAGGTCTGAATTCAGCTGGAAGGAAGTCTCCATATTTTGTGGAAAAAGTCACAACCAATATAGAACTCTCATCAGGGTGCCCATATTTGAGTTCTGAAAAGCACCGGAAAAAGGGTACATGGGATAGCTGAGAATGGCAATCAATGCAGGATATATGGCTTCTCATAAATAATTGCAGTCGAGTCTGTGTGACAACGCTTGTCACAGTCGATACATTTTGCAGGAGAATACATTTACTGTTAAATCATCTAAAAATATAACTAATAATGCATTTGATTATTTTCTAGCCCTCATTATGTCACCTTTGGAAAGTGGGAAAACAGCTGACGTGAACCGAATGCTGTCCAAATATTAGGGTTCTGACATAGTGTGTGAATAAGGAGTTTGTACAAATGCAAAGCTTGAAAAACGCTGTAAAGACAGAATACATGTTTATCCTATTTTTCACACCAAGTCAGAAATCGTGATCAGCAAGAATATTCAAGATATAATTAACACTACCGAAAATCTAAAGGAAACACTGAAAACCATTCAAGTTAATGAGGATACATTTCTTGATGTCACGGAGCAGGAATCATCCTCAATGCAGTACTCATCCTTCGGTCCATTAAATCATACAAAGGAATCCATCATCAACCACTTTGACCCTTAGACTTATCAATAGAAAGCTGTGGGTATCGAGTATCTGATAATCTCTACATCTTTTGCTACTGGAACCTGTGCGGCAACCGGCAGAATTGTTATATGTTGTTGAGCGGATGCCTGAGAAGGACCCTGTGCATCACAGATACATATATGTTTCGGACAGCATCTCGCCTCCATAGAGCCTGGGCAAATGTAGATTGCCATATCATGTGGAGCTTATTGTCGCTCTTTATAATAACGTTGTGGACATGGTTGTATATCAAACCAAACAGGAACATGAAGGGATACCTGGGGCATTTGGTCAATGGAATCCTGTCCCTTTAACGTTGATTAAGAGTGAAAACACCCAGTTCTGATCAATGAAACTAGGTGTGTCCTCTAACATAGATTGCAAAAACATTGCTCCAAATTACCTGACAGGGAGACTGAAGATAAAATGGATTCTTGACTGTACATGTCATCATAAAGATAGGGGATTCAATGATCAAGCACTCACTGAATTCGGAATGATGTCCATGGAGACGTTCGACTTAGACATATGGCATTATTTCTAACACAGTGTACCCGGATGGACCATGTATCATACAATCCTCAACAAAATAGCTGTATTTAGCAAAAGAAGCAATGAGTTTTGTCAAATGGTGCCAGAATCAGTGGTTGATTTCAACACTGTTTACACAACAATTAAACAGTTTCAGATGACGTTCTATACGATGAGTCGAGATTAGACCCTTGCCAACTACAAAAACTTACAGAAAAACACAGATCATGAAGTGGATAAACCCTGAAGACATTGCTGGCATGCACACAATGATAAACTTCATGGGTGATACTGGAAATGTGATGGAGGAAAGTGGTTTTGAGAACATGCTTGCTGAGAGTAATAATTCGTATGATGCAAGGCAAAGCTTGTAACAGGGCGTTCGCACACACAAGATCAATGCTGAGGTCATGCATGGGATAAAGTGGATGGTCCTTGGTAACTGGCTTACAAAGGAAGATGCACCTGTAATTGAAGAGGAGCGTGCTGAAATTTCAGAGCATGCAGCAAGAAGTATTCAACTTTGTATTGCCATTGCTAAAGTGTGTGATGAGAATTAAACAGACGTGCAAGATGAAATCAGAAAGTTCATCAGATTTTCCACCCAATGCATGTTGTCATCGACAAGTTTGTGGAGCACAGGCGTCAGTGCTGTGAAGCGTTTGTTCTGTGGGACAAATATGTGACAGACTTCATTCTGTTGCTGGTATACCAGACTGCAACAAAGCGAAACGATAAATGCAATAAACAGAGCCAGCCTGATATTTGTCAAGAACTCTGCAACGGAAATGGGTCAGTTCATTACAAAACAAGACCTTTCAGTGGAGCTTGGCATGATATAAGGATTGATCCATCAATCCAATAAGATTGTAGTAAATATTGCCACTTGTGAACGAAAGAAGAGGCATCTCAGAATATTTCCAGACTGCAATGGTGAATCTTATCTATCAGACTTATCTCTACAAATTCTTGTGATTGAAGGGTAATTTATGCTTTGTGACAAATACTGTACTTTATTCACAAATATATAACATGTAGACCTGAGCTATGAGCATATACATATCTACCACATATCTTTATTGGTAATATTTGTAGTAACCATATTACACTGCTTTATTTAAGAAAGTTCTTGTAAATAGAGAATAAAGGCATATTGTGGTTCTTTATTAAAATCTTCCCCAGTCTACTTTTACTTGCTTAAATTCATACGGTTTATTAGCAGTGTGCTTAGATAAATGTCTGCATGTGCAATATTTACCTTTCTAAGTTATAGCTGTGAATGAGTGGACTGGTGGAAAGTATAAGTTACTGTCCCTTGGCATGGGTTGATGGTAGACCTTATGAGTTACTGTCCCATGCGATGGGTATATGGGAGACTAGAGTGTCTGAAACGTTACTATTTCAAATTAGATAAATTTCATAAAACCAAGCTACAGCAGGCGCTGCGCGGATATTGCGTGGGAGCCAGGGTTGGCGCCACAACATTCATCTAATCCGACACCGGAAAAACGAAAACAACCGGTGGCACTCGGCCAGAGTTGAATCTGTAATTACTGAGGCAGGATTATATGTGACAACCAGAATCCATGGTCTCAATACCAAGCCTTTGACTGATACGAAAACGACAGTCACACTGGTATGTGAGAAAATCTTTTGGCAAAATACTTTCTCAAACAGGCCTCCACTCGTCAAAGCTAAGAAGGATATTTTCTTTACAGCAGATACCGTTTTGGTTTTGGGCGATAACGTTTACCATAGCAAAGCAGTGGTGGCAAAGATGGGTGTCGCCAGTATCATAGTTTTGGACTTTATGAAAACCAGCTGGGCGTCAATAGATGTTGCTAACGGTATATTTAAAATTGGCGGCAAGTCATTGCCCGTCTCGTTCCAAGGAACGTTGGGGTGTTACAGAATAACTTTAGCAGCACCTGCAAACTTGCCGTATAGAAGTGAGATTGTCATTGTCATACCGCAATCTGATTTGTTCCTGAAGGAAACACACCTCCCAAGTTTGAGTGGCTTATAAAGCCATTTACAGCTTTTTGCAGAAAGACAAGGCAAAATGGCCAGAAGGTGGCATACGTTTTGGCTACGGATTATGAATCCGTCAAATGAACCGCAAATACTGTATTTAGGAACAGTAATGGGTGAATGTTGCCCAGCTGAGCTTGTCTCCTGTCCAATAGGAGCAAGGTATCTGCAGGGAAAGAGGATAACGGAATGTATGAATCGATCAGCAAAGGATGAACTATCACCTGAACAAGCAAAGTAAAATAATTGCTTTGTTAGCACTCAAGGGTATTTGCTTCTTCAAGCCAAGATCTTGGGCGCACGAGCATTGCGAAATACACCATAAAGACAGGAGATGCCAAACCCATCAACCAGCCACTCCTTCGCCTGCCAGTACATGCAGACGAATAGGTGAATAGAAAGTCGATGATATGATCAGCAGCGTTATTGTGGTACCCTCTTGCAATCCATGATCATCAGGATTCGTCCTTGTCAAGAAGAATGGGACCGGACCTTAATCTTCTGTGTCGATTACTGTAAACTGAATGATATCACAATGAAAGATGCGTATCCTCTTCCGAAAATAGACGCATCTCCTGATCAGATACCAGGCGCCCAATGGATTTCAACATTAAATCTCTGTTCAGGATATTGGCATAGTTAGATTGATGAAGCAGATCGGCAGACAACTGCGTTATCTACTCGAAGAAGCCTGTTTTAGTTTACTATAATGTTACTTGGATTGTGCAATGCGCAGCGACATTTGAACGGCTTATGGAAATGGTTTTGGCGGGATTGCTTTGGAATGTTTGCCTCATGTATTTGGATGACATCTTGGTTATGTCAAAGAGTTTTGAAAATATGTTCGTTAATTTAGGTGAAGTGTTCAACAGATTTACAGAAGGAGGGCTGAAGCTCAAGCCTAAAAAGTGTTGTTTATTCTCCAAGTAAGTCGAATTTCTTGATCATTTCGTTTTAGCTAATGGTGTTTCGATTGAGCCAAAGAATGTTATCTCCGTAAAAGAATGACCAATTCCAGCCAGTCTCAATGATGTTCATTCATTCCAGAATTTGTGTAGCTGTTGCATGCGTTTTATACCAAAATCTGCTGACACGGCAAAGCCTGTAAACAAGCTGACCGAGAAAGGGAATAAGTTTATTTGGATGCCAGATTGTCTCGAATTTTAGAGCGGCTTCGCGCAGATGTCTCACTTGAAAACTGTCTCACCTTGATTTCTCAAAGCCTTTCATACTTGACATGGATGAAAGAGATTTTGCAATCGGCGCTGTGTTGTCGCAAACCTCTGAGGGACAGGGAAATTATTTGTTATTCCAACTCCTTTCTCTCACTAAACAGCAAGGACACTATCTGTGCGACGCGAAATTAGTTGTTAGCTGTGTTGCATTTTGTAAAATAGTTCAGGCACTAACTTTATCTTTGCAAGTTTTTTTTATTAGGACTGACCACATCAACTTGCGCTGGCTTCTTAACACCAAAGATCAAGTAGCCAGATGGACTGAAATACTTTCCACTTATGAATTTGACAGTGAACAGGAAAACAACATGGAAATGCCGATATTTGGAGCAAGCACCCTTGAAGGCAGTGTGGATATGCATCTAGTTTAAACACTCACAAAGAAGCTGTCAATGTCATTCGTCAAAATGGTCATTAAAAGAATGAAAACAGCGACGAAGTTAATCAGACCATACGATCATCCCAAAGCCAGAATAAACGCAATGACTTGGTCAGAAGTTTGGTGTAAAGGGAGACAAACCCAGTTTAACGTGGCTTGGGATACGTCGTCAACTCATTATGAGAACAATGGGAGACATTTACGGAGTTCTCTGTAGAAGATGGTAAGATCTGGACACTAAGGCATGCAAACTACTGGGATAATTGTCTATTGCACAAAAGTAATCCATGCTGTCATAAAGTCTTGTGAATACACATTACGACATCTACTACTAGAAACTGGCTAATATTTGAGCTGTTAAATATCTTCCCAACACCGACTCCTATAACCAACAAATTGTTACCAAAATCTAACAACATTATAAACAGATATATATATATATATATATATATATATATATATATATATATATATATATATATATATATATATAAAAGAACATAACCAAGATTTTTATAATATAAATTAAACTATATAAAAAGATTTTGTTAGGTCGCGGGTGATATCTTCTATGATCCCCCACCTGTTATGGTGCTTTGGTTATCGTAATCTAAGATGATCAACCACTGTGTTATTACCACGATGGGGCCAACAATAAAATAAAATATGAAAATGATGGATGGAGAAACAGAGATCTGAGCAAAGATATTGAACAGAACAACAGAATACCCGTATGTAAAAGATAAAAATATAACAATTTAATTAATTACATAAACGATATGAATTGAAAATGACATTTTGAATAATACACTTTCTCTTAGGAATAGAATTTTAAAAAATTATGCGAATGCAATTATCCGTTCTATTATACAGATACACCAAATTACATCATAAAATCGAGCGATTGATGGAATTCAATATAACGGCATGCAAGTATAACCTCATAGCATCCAGTCCTTTCCAAATCACTGTTGGTGACTGGTCAGCGTTGCCGTATTTCTTCTCTCTCTCTCTCTCTCTCTCTCTCTCTCTCTCTCTCTCTCTCTCCAACATCTACGGACCCTCAACCATACATTGGTTGTAGTCATTACCAAATACGGGATGCACAGGTATGGAGCTATTTTTTTTGCTTTCCCGAGACTCGCTCCCTTTTCTATGAAGCCGATTCTCTCTCTCAGTGTCCCTCAACTTTTTCAGACTTCGCTCTTTAGACGATTTATTTAACGAGAGAAATTACTTGTTAATTTCCTCCGTGTCCCTCAGACTTTCCTTTCGGCAGGAAAAATTGGAATGCCGAATTTTGCAAGGTAATTGCTTTAAACCTTGAATTTCTGGGATCCCCCATCCCTTGATTTACTTAGCCAATCAGGATTAACTTTCTCTAACTGCCACAATTCAACACTCCCATCAAGGTCAGAATAATTCTCTCTTGTTTGCCTTTATTAATAACTATTCTGGAAACTATCATTTTATTACAGTTATTTCAAATGGTCCAAGATTTCCCCAAATTTGTCTCTAGCTTTTCTCTACTTTGTCATCTCATCCACTTGACCCTACTTTAACACATCTGTCGGACCGTTATCCTAGAGGGTCCTAATTAAAATCCGATCCTGCTTCAAGCATGAGAGGTTAACCATCGCAAACTACCAATTTATGGATAGCCTAACCCATACATCAGTCTTATGGGTTACGTATCATGCGGACCATAACAGATTCTACTGCGAAAATATTACCAAACTTTTGCACCATTATAGATTTATGGTGGATTATTCCCCTTAATGCGCAGTAGCTACTCGATAATATTCTTGTCATTAGTGTGTGTTTTTGCTGTAGCTATTTGGGCGATAATCGAGTGTGCTGTTATATTAGTTCTTTGGATGATAGTCTAGCAGAATATTAGATTCAAGAGTATACACCGCCTCAAAAGCAGGTGCATGAAGTGTAATTGACATCAGCAGTATATAGTCACCTAGCGATAATGTTAATATAGTCGAATAATAATAATAATAATAATAATAATAATAATAATTGCAGATAGTTGAAGAATCAGTATTAGTAAGTATCCAAAGTTTCTCTCTCTCTCTCTCTCTCTCTCTCTCTCTCTCTCTATATATATATATATATATATATATATATATATATATATATATATATATATATATATATATATATTAGCAAAAATGCGACCTATGGTCGACAAAAGAGCAACCTTTAGGCGACCGAGGTCTCCTAAAGAATACATCTAGTGTCGCCCAAAAGTCAAAAATGATTTTCTACTGTTTCTGTGAAAATAAAAGTGTATTAGCCACTTGATATATATAAATGACATAGTAATAAGGTTAAAACTTATTTTTGAGTCAGCTTTATTTAAAAGGATAAGTAGATGTTGACATTTTAATTTTTTATATATATTCACGGTGCAACCATTAGGCGACATCATGTATACTACGTATATGTTTCTTGTTAGCGTGTATGTTTATATAACTAAAATAGATTTTAAGGTCATTTTTGATCATCATCGTTCTTACGTATTGAACTGTTAGCATAGATAATGAAATAACATAGCCCCACATATTAGCTAGATATTTTGCCCACTTCTGGGTTTAACCTCCGACGTGATACCTTCGAGCGTGATGCGCATGCTTCTGTATAGACCTAGTCAGCTTCCGGACAAGACGTCTCGATATTCTCAAAAATAATCGCGGGTTTGCAGTTACGTTACGGAAAGCGCATTGTAATTACTGTAAATGTAATGCAGGGATTTGTAGACGTAACAGGGATGTAGCAGTGTAGCCAGTAGGAGGAATATTCGAAAGTATGGAAGAGGTTGGTTGATCATGCAATTTTACTGATCATAAGATCAGTTGGTCATTTTTGCAATGTCTTACGGTTACGAAGAGACGCTGGATAGCGGTGCCAATGCACGATATTTACAGAAACTTGAAGTTTTGGAAATTAATGATTATCCTTGTAAATTTCCAGCAGATATTTTGGTAAATAACCCCCCAAAATGGCCTGAATTTTTTTTGTTGTTTATTTTTTGTTTTTGTTTTTTGAGAAAAATTAAGCCCTTTGGTCATATGAAAACAAAATTCAAGATGTTATATAAAGCTATGCCTACAAAATAAGGGAAGCATGATAAATGAATAAAAAAATGCGGCTCCTTAAGTTATGCATAGCCTTCTCATTCATGAACTTAGCCAGGCAAAAAATGAGAAGCGTCTCAGAACAGCACACACAGAAAAACACTAGGATTTTATTTTTATTTTGTAGTAGCAACCGCGTCTCATTCAAAAATAAAAATTCCAAATTGGAGAAATTCAAAAATTACAAGTAGGAAATGGAAATTTGGCATTTCCTAGAAATAAAATTTTCTTTTTTTGTATAAAACATATAAGATACAGCTTAGGAGAGAACCTGGGAAGAAAGATTTGATTTAATGCTGTCCTTACACACAGATCTATAGCAAGCAAACAATATAGCAAATACACATATAGCATACACAGGACATAGGGGACACTTAGCAAAGGTTACTGGAGATTAAAAGGGGAGGGATTCCAACCAAGAGATTGAAACCTAGATTTTGGATAAGTGGGGGGGGGGGGGCATCTGTTTGGTGCCAAAAAAAGAAGTTACATGTCTTGATGTTTGCAACTATCTTACAGATACACCTGGTAAATTTTTCTTTTTAAGAAAATATTTTGTTGAAGTAATTGTACACTTTTTTCTTAAAACTATTTTTCTCTAATTAAACTATATCAAAATCTGACATTTTCAGTCGGTATTACCCGTGATCCTAATTATTTTTTAAAGTTTTCATTAATATATATTTTTCCATTATTATTATTATTCTTTAATTGTCCTATTAAACCTTGATAAATAAGCACTAAAAGTTGTATATTTTTCAACCTATGTGCATTTATCCACACTGCGTTTATAATAATTGTCCTTGTGCAGTTGATGGTTTGTGCATCCACCAACACTGCAAATTTTAGGCATATCTTAAAATGTTGTATAAATGTCTCCCACACGTTATTAAAAGTAAACAATGGCGGTTGTTTTCACCTCAGCGGTCGTAACTATGCACTGAAAATGCCCGGATGTGAAAAAGTGCCCGGATTCCCGATCCAACCTATGTGACTGTTGACAACAGTGTTGTTTGTGCTGCAATATTCTGTCAATAACTCCAGTTGCAAAATGGGCTAAAATAGCTCTCAGTGACTTACATCATTCTCAGATAGAGCGCATACTGTAGGCCTAGATTAAAGGCTGGGTTTTGATATAATCTACATGCAATTTAGGTGCTGGAGATACTGCAAAATGCCACACCACTATAGTGGTGGGGGTGGGTCTCGTATCGTTGCATTGGACAATTTCCTTATAAAGAATATCGGGTACAGATAAAATACCCCAGGACAACACCCACCTCCCACCTCCTAAAAATAAAAGGTAGGACATAATTCCCTACCCCAGTATACGTTTATCCCCTTTTAAGTTTTTTTAACCAACACAAATACAGCAGCAGAGGGGGTGAACAGACCATTTTTGTTCGAGACCTTATTTATGAAAAATAAGCCTTCCTACGAAAAGGAAATCTTAAGGTCAATAACGTTAAACCACAACCTCTAACTGACCATGAGATTTCTCTAATTGGGTTAGCTTATCTCGTTACTTTATCTCTGACTCTTTGGGTTTTTTTATGGTGTGTTTCGTTTACTCGCCGGTCACTCAAAGTTGGTCGTTCACCCCCTCTGCTGCTGTAAATTAAACAGCCATTATAAATATTATCAATAATGATTGGAGAACCACACTCAGCTAGATTAGTTCGAGAGCGACTAGAGGCAATTAAAAAATATTTACCCGTCCGTGATTTAGTTAAACAACAACTACAAGAACGTCAGGAGTCTCAGGTGGAATTTGCAAAAGGTGCAGAACAATTATTTAAACCGATTGTTGAACCAACAAAGAAAATTGTTACAGCAACTGAGGCAACACAAAGAGTTCTTGAAACATTACCTGTTGATATTGCTGGCCGTATTCAAGCAGCTCAACCACAACAACAACAACCACCACCACAACCAAAACCACCAAGAACCAGAATTAAGATAATAGATAAATTTACACCTCAAGGTATTGCTGCTATCAAGGACCCAAAGCAATTACTTGATATTGCCGCGTATGGATATTATGAAAGACAAAAATATGTAAAACCAGAACATGTTAAATCTCTAAGCTCTGCCAATTGGATCAAGGATGTATATTGCATCGCTACTGGTATTCCAGAAATTAGATCTAATGAAGATAGTGTTAATTTTAATGAATTTGATGAGGCTGTATATAAACATATCGAAAAAGCTAAACAAGGTAAACGACTATTACCATCACCACAACGATCATCACCACCACTACCACAACAATTTGAATTACCATCACCACAACAACAACGAGAACAACCATCACCGCAACGAGAACAACAATTTCAAGAAATGATGAAACGATTTCAATCACCACGACAACGACAACCAGTTAGAACAACAGAGGAAGAATATCAAGATCCTGGCGCAACTGGAAGTGGTTTAGGAAGTGGTTTTATTACTTGTCCCAATAACGTCCTTGCTGATGTTGATCGACTAGAAATTCTCATTGGAGGAAAACGAGCTGGTAATAATTCCCCAGAAATCATTAATGAAGCAGCTGATATTTGTCAACGATTATTTACAGGTGGTGTTATGGATATTGGTGTTTATCGGTCCCTCATTAATGAAATCGCCGATGATTATCATAGTGACTAAGTATGTAATTAGATGCAATTAGTGATAAAATCACTTAATAATAATATGATCATGCACAATACTCATAGACCAACCATGGTCAGGGTAATAAATTCACGATTAACCAGTGTACAAAACGACCTACGGAGATGGACTAGGTGATGTTGTTCAAGGTCTATTTAAAAGGATAGCCCCAAAAGCAATACCGCTTGCAAAGCAACTATCAATGAAAGCTATTGATGTTGTTCGTGAAAAAGGTATTGGCGCTGTTGGTAATGTTGCTAGCAAAGCATTCTCAGCAATCAAGAACAGACTAGCGCGATTAATACGACGAAAACCTCAACCAGTGAAACTGGCCAGCACTGAAGTGATGCCCGCAAATGTCAGTAAAATAATAAATCAAGCTGCTAATCAGAAACTAGCAGAGTTGGCTACCAACACTAATGTTGGGTTAGAAAAGAAAAAAATATAACCGCTAGTCTGGTAGCAGGAAGCGGTCTTCGTGTTAGACGAAGACGATAATAATAAAGATGTTCAAGCGTATATCTGATCCCGCGTTTGACATTGACGCACCAGTTTTAAAAGATGAATCTGTGCGCGATTATCAATATTATTCTTATGACGCACGTGTACCTGACGATCGTGGAAGAATTGAGATACAAGTTCAAGATACAAGTAGATATTTCTTACCCGCTGAAGCATTTATTGAAGTCGAAGGTAGACTTTTAAAAGCAGATAATACAGATTATGGAATTGGTGATCGAGTTGGTTTTGTTAACAATGGTATTATGGCATTATTTAAAAGTGCAGCATATATCATTGATGGACGAGAGATTGAGATCTGTTATGAAAACGTCGACGTTGCCACGACGATACTTGGTCTTGCGCGATAAAGTGATGATTACTCAAGATCAGCTGGTCCATCAATGATGTTTGCAAAGGATACAACTGATCATCCAGAAAGTAGAAATGTAACACTAAATGCAGCTGGAACTGAAATCGCATCAATGAATGAAAATTTTAACTTAGAATTCGCGTCACGTCGAGCAATGCTTGGCAATGATGAAAGATTTTCATGTGCAATTCCATTATCACATATATTTGGATTTTGTAGAAGTGTTAGAAAAGTTATTTTTGGAGCCAAACACACAGTTGTACTTGTTAGAAAAGGTACCGACGATGATGCAATATGGCGTGATGCTGCCATTGATGCAGGTAAAGTAATTCTTACAAAACTTTCGCAGTGGATGCCAGTAATGACTCCATCGATTACCGAAGAAGAACGTTTACTTTCTTTTATGAGTCAAGGTGGTAAATCAACGTTGTCATGGTTGACTATGACCACAGATAGTATTCAAGGTACCGTTGCTGGTTTATTTGCATGGCAGATAGCATCACAGCAGGGGGTGTCAGCACCACGACATATATTTATCGCGTTTCAGGAAAATGTCAGAGTAAATTCGCAGGAACGAAATCCGATGGTGTTTGACACGCTTGGGGTTAGTGAAGTTTCTTTAAGGATAAATGGACATCAAGAACCTTCTGAAGAAGTGTTGCTAAATTTTGAGTTAAATCATGTAGCACGTGCATATCATTGATTAATGACATTCATGGGGCGTGATCAGAATATTGATTCTGGTTTCCAGATATCTCAGCGTGATTTTACAACACTGTATCCAATATATTACTTTTCTTTAGAACACTTAGATTTGTTCAGACAATCTGTCGTTGACATAAATTTTCGAGCTCGTGTAGCTCGACTGCCCGCTGTTGGTTATAGGGCAATTGCTGTTATACTCAGCGATAAATCAATGCTACTTGAAGGTGTTGGTTGACGAATGAGATTTATTGATGCCCCAGTAGAAAACATGTAATTAGATCACTCATAATAATTATAAATGTCATATCTAGTTAATGTCGGTCTGACTTCTGGTCAGATTAAAAAGCTACAATCATCATCAAAAAATAATTGTGCGTCAAAAATATCACTAAAGCGAGAACAAATCGCAGGTGGTCCGAATAAGCTATCATTATCAAAACGCCAGCATAAGCATTTCAATGAAGCAAAAAAATTAAATAAAGGTATAAAATTTAATCTTTCTGCGAGTGTCATTAAAGACATCGTTAAAATGGGTGGCATATTTCCACTTCTTGCCGCGTTACCAGCAATAATAGCCGCTGCAGCCCCAGCTGTTGCAAAAGCAGCTGCATTAGGCGCTGTTGGAACCGCTGCTGGAATGGCGTTAAAGAAAGCAACGGGTCAAGGAATTATGCACGCAGAAAACTTAAAAATAAAGATCACGGGCAAAAAACACGGAAGACGTCTAAGAGCACCAAACGTGCCACAGCCGGGCCGTCTAAGATTATCAGGCCCAGCATACGGTCGCAGTCTAAGATTGCCAGGGACCCCATATTCATGGTACGGATAAGGTCTAAGACTGCCCCGGTAACTTCGTCATCGAGTTCGATGATTCTTCCTATGTCTAATTTTGATTTACTTAATGCTGCTAAGCAACTAAATATAAAAAACTTTAGAGGAGTTTTTATGCGTGATCAGTTACCTACCGTTGCAATGCAACATGAAACTGGTGTTATTAATTTCGATAAAAACTCTTGTCCAAGCACTCATTGGGTGGCATATGCAATTGATCCACGTGGAATTATTTATTTTCATTCGTATGGGTTGGCACCACCAAAAGAATTTTTAAAATATGTTAGCACAGTAAGTACTGCTATGCAAAGTAAGAATTCGATGCGTTCTAAGATCTGGTATTCAATATTACCAACACAAAAATTAACGGATCCGCCAATATGTGGTCGAGAAGTACTCGCTATACTTGATGCTGTATCAAAATCAACAACACCACCTCATAAAGTCGTGCATGAATATACTACGTTGTCACACTTAAACAGATATCAGTAAATATAATGGTAGATATTTATGGAAGATCTTCTTGCAAAGCTCAGCAGCAAGTCGATTTATCTAAATATGCAACTCTTGATCAGCTCAGAAATGATTTATTAAATATCACAAGTGTGGATCAAAATGAAGTCGTTGTTTTTCAGGATAAACAAGGACGATTAAAGACAAGTAATATACAACTGTCAAATGCTCTTATAGGAATTCCCACCGCGGTTATTAATAATATTGTTACTTTTGCTGATCAAGGTAAACTACAAGATTCCGGTAAGTCAGTTAACGATTTTATCAGGCGAGCTGGTGATTCATTCACGGGTTACATTATTATGAACCAAAATAAAATTATAGACCTTGGAAACCCAACCGCAGATACAGATGCAGCAACAAAAAAATACGTCGATGATCAAGAATCTAAGTACGTATTAGTCAACGGTGGTATAATGCGTGCATTTTTCAACATGAATAATAATGGTATTAATAATCTTAGAACACCAGAATCAGATTTCGACGCCGCAACGAAGAAATATGTAGACGATAAGGAAATTCCTATGACAACTTCGTTAGCTACAATCAATAATGAAATGACTACACTCAATACTAATTTAACTAATCACATACAAACGTTCTTAAATTTTCGTCGAAATATAAACAGATCTATTAATGATTTTTTGGAAGTCCACCGGTTGTAGATATCAAACTTGCTGACATTAACACAAAACTCAACGACATTATTAACGGAATACCTAATATTGTTCAAAAAAACTAATCTGATTAAAATTCCACACGGACAAATTAAAAATATCGTGTACACAGTAGCATCAGGATCATCATCATGGACACCGCGCGATAACACTCTCGAACATGCAGCAGAAGTAACTGGGTTATACAGGCTATCCGTGTACGGTTTGGAAATTACTGCGGCCATTTCATCATTACCGAATGTACATTATAATCCTCTACTGGTGATGCTAACCAAGGACATCAAAGAAACGTTTACGTTGACATCAACGGAAATGCCCCCGAGACGTTACTGGTGGTGTCTGGAATTTGTAGCTGAAACTGTTTAATTACTTAATTAAATGACAACGTCATTGTATAATGAATCAAGTGACGGAGTCACTTGTCGACGTTCAACGTCACAGATACAATCAAGTATGAGTGTCAAACCATACTAAAAAATATCATCGACGATTATACAGTAAAAGTAAAAAAAATATCGCAGACGTATGGTTGTTATTGATATAATTGTTTACTCAGTTTCTGCTGTTGTTGCTGGAACCGCATTATTATTATCAGCAATAACAATGACAGCACCTGCAGTTGTAACAATTGTCGTTTCAACTTCAACGATTATCGCAGGCATTCTCAGTATTATCGCTAAGAAGATATCTACATGTACAAATGATAAATTACACGAGTATATAACAAAACTTCACACAGTAACAACATCTTATTCTAAACTATCATCGTATCTTTCTGCGTACCTCAGCGATGGTAAAATATCTGATGAGGAGTTCGCAACGATAATGAAAACCTACAATGAAGCATTTAGAATCGCTAGCGATTCTAGTGATAAAGTAACTTGTGATAAAGTGGAAGATTGAATTCCCGAGAGAACGCTCTGTGTTCTAATAAAATAATAATTACATAACGGAGTATTTTAAACAATGTCAACGTTAGAACTATTACAACAGATCGTCACTAATACAACGCATACAAAAACTACTATGATATCATTAAGTTCGACCAATCCTGAATTTAGCGTTAACTTTCCAACTGCAATTCCAGAAAGGGAAATAGCATTAGCACAATTACGAGTTTATAATAGCTGGCCAAATATCAGGTCAAAATCGTTTGGTGGACTACCAGCAAATAATTCACTTGTGTTTGCAAAAAAGAATAAACCTGATGGAACTCCTGATTGGCAAGTTGTTGGAATTTCAACGGGCAGTTATCAAATAGAACAGATTAATGATGAGTTCCAACGCAGAATTAAATGTATTACAGGAAAAGAATCCAAAATAGCAATCACTGTTTACGAACCAACATTATCAGCGGCGATTGAAATAAATTCCCCTGATTATGTTGTAGATATTTATCAAAGTTCGATCAGATCAGTGTTAGGATGGCCTGATGTTCCTCCTCCAGACCAAAGGTCAAATGGAATTCCAGAACCAACCAAAAATGAATTTCTCACAACGGAAAAAAGATTTATAAAACGTCCAGAATATCGAAATGTATATATATATTTGAATTTCTTAATCAGGATAACAATATAGTAATTCCTGCACATCGGACTACATTAATTAATATTATTAGAGAAGGACCAGATCGTCGTGAAAAGGAAATAGTTTATGAGGAAGGTATTCAAAGATTTTAAAATCCAATTAATTCTGAATACACACGTGTGTTCGGTAATTTACAAACTCTTTTTTCAGCATTATCACAGAATTATATCGTTGATATAAAACAACAGGTAATTGAAACGATACAAAACTTAAATACAGTCATCGAAGATTTGGTTTTTGATAACCGAAGTATCGTTTTAGGAGCAACTACTATTCCTAAACAATTAGAAGAAGATATTCTTAGTGGAAAAGAAAGTTTAAGTATTAAAAAAAGATACTTAAGGTGGAAACAAGTATTTCTTGATCATTATAAAATAACAGAAGAACAATCACAAACATTTATAATACCAGGATTTGATCCTGTTAAACTAAAAAAACAACTCAACGATGTCATTGATGAATATTTTCCTAAAGTATTTGCAGCGTGGATAAAAATAGCCCCATCACCGGTTATTCTTAAATATAATAATGATCCATACGGTGGAGGCCGTCATATCTCGCCTGGTATTGTTAACATAACATCAACGATCGCAGTCAATCTAGTATGTGATGTAATTGACGGCAGCTATCAAGTAGATCTTTCAAAGTCTAGCCACCGCAGTGGCACTGCGGAGCAAGGATATATATTATATTCATTCAGTCCTCAAGCGCCACCCGGGTGGTTAATTGTATCTGAACCAATTAACCCTGTTTATCTACGTGTACATAATCCGTTATTATCAAGGATACATTTCAAACTTACAGACCAAATAGGACGTATTTTGGATTTGCAAAATGAAGTTTTAAGTATTAATCTATATATGAGATCATAGAGCGTTATATCGCAAAACAAAAAAAGTATCCGAATCTAACTCGGATCAGAATAAATTTTTTTTACTGGGGTAAATCGTAATTATCAGAATAAAATATTATAAGTAAATAACCTGTATACTTCAATTTTGCCAGGGATTTTGTTTAGCCATTATCACATTAACTCCACCTTCACTTTCATTTTCACAATGCTCTCTTAACTGTCTTATACGAAAGCTCATAATCTTTCTCTGTTCGTATTCATGAGATAATTCTAACTTAATTTTGTCAATAGCGTTTGAGAGAGGTACAAACAGCTTTACCTGATTATCTGTAACTGTTGCCAGCGACTGTAACATTGCCTGCTGGATAAACTTCATGAATTTATAATCAGATGGCAAAGTGTACCTGTTCTCTAATTTCCGTTGTTCTAATGATTCAAAATCACACAGAATTTTTTCAGGATTAAGATTATCAGATATATTTATACAGTTATGTTGTAATATTTTAATCGCAGAAATAATAACATTAATATTTTCGGAATTCATTATATTATAAATGTTTGTTTAATATAAAAATAAAATCAGAATAATATTAATAAAATAAAAATAATAGTCCTTAAGGACTGTTTCAAGATGATTATATACATATGATTATCATTATATACATATGATTATGATTATATACATATGACTATGATTATATACATATGATTATGATTATATACATATGATTATATACATATGATTATGATTATGATTATATACATATGATTATATCTTAATTAAGGACAGCACAAAACACAGAATCTTAATTACAGTAGCGTATTTACAGCAAGCGTATTTACAGCACAGTTTAACCCCATGTGAAACCCCTAGGTTGCCAAAGGACATTCTAGCAGGCTCAGAGGTTATACATAAACTTATCTTATGGACGCAGACGCATAGACACCCCCCCCCCAGCGAATTCCTAATCGAAACGAAATATTAGAAATTCAGAGGGCTGTCTAGGTATTGTGATTTCATGTAACCTCTTAAATCAAGCAAGTATATTTACAGTAACAGTATTTGCAGTAACGTATTAACATATTTACAGTAACAGTATTTACAGTAACGTATTAACATATTTACAGTAACGTATTTACATATATTGGGACAGCACAGTACATGTAGACTTAACTAACTTATCTTAAAGACAGTACTACGGGCCTTCTCTACGTTCAATACAAATTTGCACACTCCCCCATCATAATCACAAAATTGCACCCACCAAATGACATGGTGGGAGGAGTGTACAAATTTTCTATTGAAACAATAGACGGGCTAGCCCACGCCCAATAAATAATAAATTTTGGCATAATATCCCCTTTCGCCCGACAGTTTGCCGATCACGAGAATCGAACCACGGACCTTGAGTACGAAAATCCAGCGCGTTAGCAATCGGCCACCGGACCTCACTATGTATACATAATGAAAATATTATTATATAGTTAGCGCAGTATACAGAATAAAATCACAATTATTGTAAAATGTATTGTGGATTTCTTAATAAAATCACAATTTATTGTAAAATGTGATTTTATTTTCAGTTTCCAAATACTTGAAACTACATACACAAAACCCACAGTTAAAAGTCTGTATTAATCAGACGTTGCTAAGGATACTAAAATAATCGATAGTTATATGAACACTGATTTTAACGTTATGTCCCTTCATCAACGATGATACTGCACCAAAAAATTCTTTGCCAGGATCAACCTGTAGCAGTTGTGGCCATCTAGACCACCACGTTCATAAATGCGTTCAAATGCAGATGCAACTTCAGTTGCTGTTTTAGTTGATAGTGGTTCTGCTTCTTTATATCTACTCGCAAAGTCAACGACGGTTAACGCGTATCTGTATGTGTATTGACGTCTGCCAATTTTAATGTTATCGTGTGGTAAAAACAAAATATCTGCTTAATGAACTTCATTAGGGGTACTGACATCAAAATGTGCATACTGAATTTTTTTAGGTGGATTTAGATAGATTTGCCATATTGCCTGCCGTGCTAACCACGCTGCAGTAACATCACGTGAGACTTTTGCTGCTTCAGCAAGTTTACTAATCGCTGCTTTACCTCTCCAATATCCTCTTGGACTATAATAAACAGATTCCATTATTATGATAATAATCAGTTGATTAATTACCAGCCCCTAACATTATTTTACCTTTCATACCAGCTTTTATCAGA
>JAECUM010028417.1:0-39787 GCA_016617855.1 Megalonaias nervosa | reverse complement strand
CATGAACTCCTCATCGGATATTTTACCATCACTGAGATACGCTGAAATATACGAGCATAATTTAGTGTATGCGGCTGTTGCTGTGTGTAATTTCATCACGTACTCGTTTAGTTTATCATTCGTACACGTAGATATTTTTTAGAGATAATACTGAAAATACCTGCGCATGTTGTTGTCGTTGAAACTATAATCGTTACAACTGCAGGCGCTGTCATCGTTATTGTTGATAGTAATAATCCAGTTCCAGCAATAACAGCAGAAACCGAGTATACCATTATATCAATAACAACCATACGACGACGATATTTTTTACCTTTATCGTGTAATCGTCGATGATATTTTTTAGTTTGGTTTGACACTCACATACTTGAGCGTATCTGTGACGTTGAACGTCGATAAATGATTCTTGATTCATTATACTTATTTAAATAACTAATTCGGGAGTTTCAGCTACGAACTCAATACACCATCAATAAGTCGCTGCGGTTAACTTTTTATCATTCGCTATTAGCATAAACGTTTCCTCGACATCTTTATTTAACACTATAGATACAATTCCAGAAAAATCATCGGTTGAATGACGCCATGAAAATGTGGTAAATATACTGAATTTTGCGCTGCTAAAAACAGATAATCTGTATACACCAGTGACCTCTGCGGTATGTTTAAAAGTGTTATTTTCCTGCGACCATGTTGCCTTTCCTGATGCTACTGTGTACACGATATTAATGATCTGCTTGTGAGGAATTTTAACGAGATTAGTTTTTTGAATAATGTTAGGAATACCACTAATGATATCGTTGAGTCTTGCGTTAATGTCAGCGAGATTAATAATAACATTTGGTGGAGTTCCAAAAAATTCGTTAATAGATCTATTTACATTTCTACGAAAATTTAGAAATGTTTGTACATGATTAAAATATTCAGTTCTAAATGAAGCAATTCCATCATTGATAATCGTTAATGAAGTAGTTATTGGAATTTCCCTATCGTCGACGTATTTCTTCGTTGCAGCGTCAAAATCTGTTTCTGGTGTTCTGAGATTATTAATACCATTACTATTCATGTCGAGAAATGCACGCATTATACCACCGCGTACTGACACGTATTTGGATTCTTGATCATCGACGTATTTTTTTGTTGCTGCGTCTGTATCTGCGATTGGATCTCCAAGATACGTAATTTTCTTCCTGACATAATAATGTCACCGGTAAATACATCACCAGTTTTCTTAACATAATCGTTAACCGACTTACCGGAATCCTGTATTTTACCTTGATCAGTGAAAGTAACGACATTATTAACAACCGCATTTGGAATTCGTACAAGAACATCTAGTAGTTGTATATTACTCGTTTTTAATCGTCCTTGTTTGTCCTGAAAAACGACGACTTCATTTTGATCCACACTTGTTATATTTAATAAATCATCGATTTCATTTCTGAGCTGATCAAAGGTTGCATATTTAGATAAATCGAACTTCTGAGCTCTACCTGAGGATCTTCCATAAATATCTACCATTATATTTACTGATGTCAGTTTAAGTACTATGACGTAGCGTAGTGAACGCGTGTACGACTTTATGAGGCGGTGCTGTTGATTTTGATACAGCATCAAGCATAGCGAGGGTTTCACGACCGCATATTGGAGGATCAGTTATTTTTTTGTGTCGGTAGCGTTGAATACCAGATTGGAGCAGTATTATTGCTAACGTAATGAAGAAATTCTTTTGGTGGTGCTAATCCATACGAATCGAAATAAATAATTCCACGTGGATCAATTGCATATCCTACCCAGTGCGTGCCTGAGCCAGAATTTTTATCGAGATTAATAATACCGGTTTCATGTTGCATTGCAACGGTAGGTAATTGATCGCGCATAAAAACACCTCTGAAATTTTTTATTTTTAATTGCTTAGCAGCATTAAGTAAATCAAAATTGGACATAGGTGTTATTAGTAAACTGTCCCTGGTAATCTTAGACCCTTTCCGTACCACGAAGGCGGGGTTCCTGGTAATCTTAGACCCTTTCCCTTTTTTTTGATTCCTTGTCCAGTTGCTTTCTTTAACGCCATTCCAGCAGCTGTTCCAACAGCACCTAACGCAGTTGCCTTTGCAACAGCTGGTGCTGCAGCTGCTATTAATGCTGGTATAGCTGCGAGAAGTGGAAATATACCACCCGTTTTAGCGATGTTTTTGATGGCGCCCGCAGAAAGATTAAGTTTGACGCCTTTATTTGATTTTTTAGCGTCGTTGAAGTTTTTGAACTGACGCTCGGTCAACGATAATTTATTTGCACCAGTCATTTGTTCTCGCTTTAGCGATATTTTTATTCCACAGTTATTTTTTGATGCTGATTGCAGCCTTTTAATCTGACCAGGAGTCAGACTCACACTAACGTGATGATATGACATTTATAATATTATGAGCGATCTAATTACATGTTTTCTACTGGGGCATCAATAACTCTCATTCGTCCACCAACACCTTCGAGTAACATCGATTTATCGCTGAGTATAACAGCAATTGCTCTGTAATTTGCAATAGCTCCTATTGTCACACGAGCTCGAAGATGAATATCTACAACAGATTGTCTGGTTAAATCTAAATGTTCTAGTGAAAAGTAATAAATCGGATACAGCGATGTAAAATCTAACTTCGATATTTGTAAACCAGTATCAATGTTTTGATCACGACCCATGAACGACATGAGACGATGATATGCACGTGCTACATGATTATTTCCAAAATTCAGTAATATATCCTCGGATGGTTCTTGATGTCCATTTATCCTTAATGAAATCTCAGAAACACCGAGTTGGTCAAATATCATATGACTATGTGTTTGCGAGTTGATTCGTGCAGCATTTTGAAACGCGATAAATATATGTCTTGGTGCAGAAACACCTTGCTGAGAAGCTATCTGCCATGTAAATAAACCATCAATTGCACTCTGAACAGCATATGTGGTCATTGTTAACCATGACAATGTTGATTTACCGCCTTGACTCATAAAAGATAACAACCGGTCATCTTCGGATATTGACGGAGTCATCACTGGCATCCACAGGGAAAGTTTTGTAAGAATTACTTTACCAGCATCACCAATAGGTCTCCATAATGCATCATTATCATCGCCTTTTCGTACAAGTACAACTGTGTGTTTGGCTCCGAAAATGACTTTTCTGACATTTCTACAGAATCCAAAAATATGTGACAGTGGAATTGCACATGAAAATCTTCTATTTCCATCTTTTAACATTGCTCGACGCGCTGCAAATCCTAAGTTGAAATCTGGATGTGGAAAAGATAGATCTTCAACAGCAGCAACAACAGGAGGAACAGCTCGATTATTGGGTTGTCGAATAATCTGATTTCTATTGTCAGGGTGGTCAGTTGTATCCTTGACAAACATCATTGATGGACCAGCTGATCTTGAATAATCGTCGCTGTATCTTGCAAGGCCTAGTATTGTTGTAGCAACATCAACGTCTTTCTGGATTGATTCAATATTTTTTCCATCAATCATGTACGTAGCGCTGTCAAATAACGCCATAATACCATTATTAACAAAACCAACCCTAACATCAGCGGCGTATGCTACTGGTGCTGCAGGAGCAGCGTTATTTAAAATTTCACCTTCAAATTCGATAAATGCTTCAGCGGGTAAGAAATATCTACTTGTATCCTGAACCTGTAATTCGATTCGTCCACGCTGATCTGGAATTCGTGCGTCATAAGAATAATATTGATAATCGCGCACAGACTCATCTTTGAGAACTGGTGCGTCTATGTCAAACGCGGTGTTAGAAATGCGCTTGAACATCTTTATTATTATCGTCTTCGTCTAACTCGAAGACCACTTCCTGCTATCAGACTAGCGGTTATATTTTTTTCCTTTTCCGACATCTGGATATCAGCTAACTCCGCTAGTTTTTGATTAGCGGCTTGATTTATTATTTTACTTACACTTGCGGGCATCACTTCAGTGCTGGGGAATTTCACAGGTCGTACCGGTCTGCGTATTAATCGTGATAGTCTATCTTTGATCGCTGAAAACGCTTTGCTAGCAATATTACCAACAGCGCTTACACCTTTTTCACGAACAACATCAATAGCTTTCATCCCCAGTTGCTTTGCAATCGGTATTGCTTTTGGGGCTATTCTTGTAAACAGACCCTGAACAACATCACCTAGTCCATCTCCGTAGGTTGCTCTGTATATCGGTAATCGAGAGTTTATTACCCTGACCATGGTAGGTCCACGTTGAGTACCATGCACGATCATTGTTATTATTAAGTGATTTTATCACTAATTACATACTTAATCACTGTAATAATCATCGGCGATTTCATTAATGAGGGATCGATACACATTAATATCCATGATGCCGCCACTAAATAATCGTTTACAAATATCAGCTGCTTCATTAATGATTTCTGGGGAATTATTACCAGCTCGTTTTCCTCCGATGAGAATTTCTAATCGATCGACATCAGCGAGAACGTTATTGGGACAAGTAATAAGACCACTTCCTAAACCACTTCCAGTTGCGCCAGGATCGTCTTGATCCTCTTCTTCTTCACTTGGTTTCGGTGGTGTTGTTTTCTTTGGTGTAGGAGATGGAACTGGTATTCGTGATTTTGGTGATCCTGGATAATCACGAAATGATTTTGGTGCTTTTTGTTGTTTTTGTATTTGTTGTTGTTGATATTGTTGTTGTTTAATTATTTGTTGTTGTTGTTCTGGCGATAATTGCATGAAGCTAATATAATTATCTATTGCATAAATATATTTAATATATTTTGGATCATTATTTCTAGCCTGATCAGCGTCATGGTATATGCGAAATATCCATTTGTACCAATTATCACGACCTATAGGTTTATCAGCATATTCAGGTTTTAAATAATTTTTTCGATCATTATAACTTTGCACAGCAAGTATAGCTAAATCTCCTGAATTTTTAATATTTTTAATATAATTAATAGCACCTTCGATAAATTTGTCATTTAAATTAACTCTTTCTTCTTGTTCTGGTAGACGTTCTTTTATATCACCTATTTCAGCGCCTTCAGGTTGATCTTCATCTTTAGGTATTTCCGGGACTGGCATCGCAGCAGCTATTTCGGCTGGAAGTTCACGTAAAATTTCTTTTGTTTTCTTAGTTCTTCTTGCTATTTTTTCAGTTCCTTCTGCTATTTTTCCAGTTACTTCAGCGGTTTTCTCTAACACAGGTTGAATACCTTTAGTGGTCTCAGTGATAGGTTTAAATAATTTTTTGTATCCTCTTCAAATTCAACTTGAGATTCCTGACGCGATTGTAGTTGTTGCTTAACAGAATCACGAACGGGTAGATATTTTTTAATTGCCTCTAGTCGCTCTCGAGCTAATTTAGCTGAGTGTGGTTCTCCAATACTCATTATTGATAATATCTATATGGCTGTTTAATTTATAGCAGCAGAGAGGGTGAATGACATACGCACGTGACCAGATTGTGAAAAAATCTGGTCAATTAAAGAAGTTTTCATTATTAAGACAAAAACTTCTTTTTTTTTTCAGCCTTCGTAGGAACCCTTAATTTTCAAAAATAAGGTCTCAGGCAAGTGGTCTGTTCACCCTCTCTGCTGCTTTTATGCTCATTTAGTATTGTCTTTTTTATTCACCTATCTTTAGTAATTCCAAGGAAAATGTGACTGCAATCAATACTTCTAAACTTGACAGCTGATGAAATAAATTAAAAGAAACTGAAAATAAAAATAAAATAAAAATAACAATAATAAACAATATACTTACCTAAAAACTGTGATCCCAAGTATCTGGTCACAACCTGGTTTGCCCCACCATCCCAGAATCTGACATGTATGTCCATCTGCTTTTCTTGCATTTTCTTGTTCAAGGATTCATCAAATAGAATCACAAACACACCACTGACACTTGATAGAATTAATTTTTTAAGGTGTTCCGCAATGCCAAAAGCACACAAGTAAGATGTTTTCCTTTCTGCACACGAAAACTTTGCAGCCAGAGCACTGTCTGGGAACATAGGATGAAAAACGTCAGCAATATGTTCATTTTATATGTAGGATGCATGTGTGACCACAGTATGCAATGTCCATAAAATTTCTGACTTTAGAACATCGTTATTGGAAAGGAAGTTGCAAATATTTGCAGATGTTGACTGTGTGGTTGAAGCTGCATCGGATGGGGGTGGGGGTAACATCAATCCCATCGTTAATTTATCGGAATGCGACTCTGTCTCAGATATAATGTCAGTGTCTCTGGCACATGTCTTGATTTTGTCTGTTTTTATTCAAAAATAATCCAAACTCATTGCTAACACTGACGCTTCACTTTTCCGGTGTTTTGCACCTTTACGGTGTGATTTAAGGGCACTCTCACTCATAGCCCCGATGTCTATAACTTTGTTGCACACACAACACAAAGCTTTATGTCTGTCCTGGGTCTCCTTGACCCACTTATTAGAGCCTTTCCATTCACGATTAAAAACACATTTTCCTGGTGGCATTTTCATGTAGAAACCAAGGCCATGAGGTGCGATGTAGGTGTAACGGTACCAATTGTACAACCTCAGGTAGGCGGAGCTTAAGGTGTAGGAACATTGTATTCAGAAATAAACAACAAAACTAGCTGTGATTGGTGCATTATGTAAGAGTTGTACTTTTTGTTAGGCTTAAAAAAAAGTTGAGCCTCTTGGCAACATATGAGATTATGTTAATTCACATGCAGATCACATTTTGTATTTTTTATGATTTTTTTAAAATGTGGTACACATGACTGAAAATGTGTCTGGTGTAACTAGATAACTCTTACCACTGTCTAGTTCCAGCAGAGTTATCTCTCTTAAATGCAATGGAGTACCTGGTTCTGTCCTTGTCAAATTGACAATCTAACATTGTTCTCTATGACAGTGTGTGACATGCATGCTGAGGTAGATAGAAAGCACATTTATTTCGCAAAACATTAGCATTGAGGTCTATGGAAAAACAATTGGTACCGTGATACCTAAAGGGAAGAACAGCCTCACTGTGTATCCATAGAAACGCAAACATGTGGGCAGCATTTATGAACTGTACTAATTTGATGTAGGAAAACAAATGGATGCTGAACATTTTTGGTCTTGACAGTCTTTTAAGAATAAAATGTAGGAAATCTTCAGAAAATAGCACAAGTTGGCTTTGGATGGGGGCTTTTGATAACTATAGCTACGACAGACATAGACTTGTATTGCCTGATGGCTTTATGTTTTTGTAGTCAGCTCCAACATTGGCACACATGCAACAAAGTAAGTTATGTAAACATAATATAGTTGATTTTGGCCAAATATTGACTATTTCACCTGCAAAACATGATAAATCATGTATAAAAAACAACTATCTTGTTTTTGTAAGGCCTGCCATAAACCAGGATAGAGAACACTAGGTTCACTTGTAGATACATCACTTGTATCATATAGGATATTCTGGTATTGAGTAATTTTAGATAATTTTGTTAAAGATATTGTGTTCCTTCCCACTTTGATTTTAATTGTCCTGCTCTAATTGTCCATTTTTGTACACTTTCCTGCCTTAAATTGTTCATGCAGTTTATTTAGATAAGTTCTCTTGCATTCCCTTTTGTTGAAGTAGTAGGGAATACCAACAGACAAGAGCGGCTTCTTTAAGTCAACATTTCCTATTGACACTTGTATAAGCCCAATTATAACCTACTATTGACATTCAATTAATTCTATTTATTTCTCTCCTGCTGTTCTTGTGCAATTTCCATATCAGGTCAAACATTATTGAGTGATAACCATATTAGTCACATATTGCCAATTGCTTCCATTCAAGTCCACACTGTCCTTCAAACTTTACATCCCATCGCAAGAATCCAAAATTGGCATGGGATCATATCTGTGTGTTTATGGAAGGCTGCACTCCACATGCCGGCATTGTAGAGAACATGAACTATGTGAAATAAAACAGTTGCCTCATCTCAGAAAACAAAATTACATCACTCTTACGGTCTCAACTACATACAGAAGCCTGATTGTTAGGTTCTCGCTTATCAATAATGTAATGTTGGATAAATTAATTGCATTGAAGTTAATACATGTGTTCACGAACTCATCTATATTACATGGATAATATATTGGAGGAAATAAAAATACCACACCTTATGTATATCATTCAGTTATCTCCCTTACACCAGACAACATTTCGGGGCCCTGAGTGGCCGAGTGGTCTAAAGCGCTCACCGTTACGGATCACTGCCGTCTCACCTCTGTCTGCATGGGTTCGAGTCTCGGGCTCAGCCAATGTGGTTATGTGAGAAAGCTTGCCGGTAGCTTCTCGTGGGTCGGTGGTTCTTTCCGGGTTCTCCCGGGTTCTTCCTCCACCATTAATACTGGCCACCATGTATAGCCTGTCTTGTGCTGAAAAATGGCATTCAGCCCTATAACAACAACACCACCAGACAACATTTCAAGAAATAAAACTCACATTTTCAGTGATTGGCTATGAAAATAAAGAGAAGATTTGTGAAATATTATATTAGCGCTCAGTCTTGATGCAAATGTAAGTAGAAGTAATTTAATAATTTCTCACAGTAAAGTTTACAAGTTTAAAAACTGATAAAGTATGTTTTGTTTGTTTTAGGTATTTTTCTGCCTAACTGAAGCCCATATTTGTTAATTTCTTATGTAGAAGAAATATACATTAAATGCATCTATATTGTCTAAATTATTCACCATTTTATATTAGATGGGAATGAACACCACTTCACCTAAAATTTTGGTGCCTGTAAGGGATGTTATAGCACAGGTGCCTTCGGACTGTCCTTGGATCTATGGGGCACTGCTTCCATATGTTTGTCCAAGGTAAGGTCATCAAAACTTTTACTTCTCATTTTTCTCATGGCTGCTTTTGTCTCCTTTAATTCATTTATCATAAGCTACATCTCCCTTTTAGATACACACCTTCCTCCTGTTTTAACTCCATTTGACTCACTATACTTACTGTTTATCTTTGGCATTTTTCTGTATATTATTCCCCAAATTTCACCCCAAATCCAACATAACCACTTAGAAGTTGTGATCTACTGTATTTGGTGACAGATCGGCTTATTGCATCAATTTTATTCACTACACAAAGGAGGGAAGCTTTCTATTTGTGTTAACAAAGAGGATGGGTAGGTTGACCTTTGTGTGAGGACTGGGCGTTAGTGACCCCATGTATCTGCTGACAGTGTAAAGTGTTGATAGCTTATACTTTACAATCAGATTGGGTCATGTCCACCTGTCTCTGATGTTAAGTTCTGCATCTACCAAACAAATATAAAGTCCTTTATTTTAGGTGAATTGTACTTTCTGAAATAGAAGAAGTTCATACTATTTGGTATATTGACCTTTGACCTAGTTATTACATAATATGATATAATGTGATTTACCCCATATCACCCATGTGAAGTTCAATAAGTGCTGATATGAATAAAACACAACCCATAGTTAAAACAAGTCATTTTATTCACAAAATGTAGTTTGGTAGCAAAGCACAAGTATGAAAACAGCAGCTGAAATAGTTCAAAGACAATTACATACACATTAATATAAGACACAGCTCAGTACCTCATAAAATTGTTTTTGACAAGTGAGACTAAGTACACTTGTTACTTGTACAGTCCCAAGCTATATCACAGATGATTGAAAAAATTAAGGTTGGCTATAGGTATAATGGTACCAATTGTACAACCCCAGATGGGTGGAGCTTAAGGTGTAGGGAGCATTGCATTCAGAAATAAACAACAAAACTAGCTGCGACTGTTGCATTATGTAAGAGTTGTACTTTTTGTTAGGTTTAAAAAAAAAGTTGAGCCTCTTGGCAATATGTGAGATTATGTTAATTCATATCTAGATCACATTTTGTGATTTTTATGATTTTTTAAAAAATGTGGTATACATGACTGAAAATGTGTCTGGTGTGACTAGATAACTCTTATCCTTGTCCGGTTCCAGCAGAGTTATCTCTCTTAAATGCAATGGAGTACCTGGTTCTGTCCTTGTCAAATTGACAATCTAACATTGTTCTCTATGACAGTGTGTGACATGCATGCTGAGGTAGGATAGAAAGTATATTTATTTCGCAAAACATTAGCATTGAGGTATATGGAAAAACAATTGGTACCATGATACCTGTAAGAAATAGAAAGCCGCTATATTGCCATTCCCACAATGCTGCTAAATGGAAATCTTGAGTAATCTCCCATTCCTTAGTTACCGACCAAGCCACAGAAGGTAAAAGGCATATAGTCGATAGGACATTTTCTGCAATTTTTCCACCGAGGTTTCTTTTTTCAAAAAAAATTTTGTCGTTTATTTTCTTCAAAATTCATGCACTTTTTATTGATTTTTGTACATTTTCAAGCACTTTTTAAGGATTTTTGCTCATTTTCAAGCACTTTTTAAGGACTTTTTCCCACTGACATTAAAAATAAGCACTTTTCAAGAGGATTTACAAAAAATAAGCACTTTTCATCCAGCAGTTGAAAATTCAAGTACTTTTCAAATCTGTGCGTACCCTGGATTGACAAGCTAATAAATGAGAAGGTTAAATTTGCCACCCAAAGAAAGAAACCGTTGACTATCAGCAGACATTCAGAAACCATTGCTCCTATAAACCAATTTCTCTAAGTAAAAGTGTACAGACACCTGAATTAAAGTATTGCCAAAAGAAACCCAGTGCAGTTTTCAAACTCCTGAATTGACAAAGTTAAGATTAATAAAGCACCATACAGACCAACTACATCAATACAAAGCAAACATATTACTTTGCTTTGTATCACCAGAGTTAATTTATTGGTAGTTCCATTTTCCATGGAATTAACAGCAGAGGGCCAAGGCACTACTGTGCATGCCATTTCTGGTGCAAAAATACAGACAATACTGGAAGATATCAAAATGTATCATCTCTCCAAGTTTACTAAAAGAGTCCTCTATATTGCAGGGAACAATGCCAGTAAACGGTCTGCCCTTGAACTTTTTGAAGAACTATATGACTGATTACTTACACATATCCGTAAGCAAAATCCAAGCTGTATGCTGCTTTGTGTGAAATGGTCCCCAGTGGAGATTGTGATGTGTGGGATACAAAACTAAGGTCATCCGAAGACTGGCAAGTGAATGGGAGTGTGATATTATTAACAACTACAAGAGCTTCCTGGCCGAGGAAGTTATGAAACATTTATTTGGAAAAAGAGACAATATCCACCTGTCTCCCAAATGGGTGGAAAAGCCAGTAAAAATAATTAATGCAGTCATTCATGTAGTCTAGTCTTAAAGCCACATTGCAAACTTCAGTCGTCCTTATAAAACCAATGTAGGTCAAAATAGCTATAGACACTATGGCTGGCCATGTCAATACAAACAGTACACTCATGAATGTGACTAATGTGGCGAGACCAAACATTCAGCACAGGAATGGAGGCACAGACACACAATTCAATGCTACAAGTGTGGTGGCATTGGATACAAAGCCAAGACTCACAACAGATTCATGGAATAGGTAAAGGGCAGAGGCCATCTCAATTTCACAGGTAGACTCTATTCAGCTTGAGGACCAGTCTGGCTATCGAGGACTGTCATATACACCAAGCATCCCTTTTCAAGAGAGATTTTATCCCCTTGCAGATAGCTGTTCTGAATGTGGAAATTTACTAGCTACTTGTACATATTCAAATGTAACTGTCAGTTCAGATTTATACAATGAATATAAAAGTAGAAAATGCTGTTGCAGAAAAACTAATGTTTTATACAGTGACAACTGTAGCAATGATCATGGTGAACATAGATTTAATACTGTTAATGTCATCTTGAGTGCCTCTAATAGCAATGATGTTAATCTCATCAATTTAGGAGTTTTTAGTAAGGGTTTACACATAGATCATTTAAATATTCAGGGTATTCAAGGAAAGATGGATCAAATGAAGTTACTACTAACCTCTCCAAATAATAATATAGCTTTATTTGGACTCTCAGAAACACTGTTGACAGAAAATTTCTTGTATATCAATGGCTATGATAAACCTTATTGTAGAGATAGGAAAGCAGGAGGTGATGGGCGCTCCTTGTGTATGATAGAACTGGTACTGTTGCTAAAAGAAGGACAGATGTAGAAATACAGGAAATAGAATCCATCTGGCTACAGATCACTCCAGAAGAAGCAGCCCTACTTAGTTGGTTTTGTGTACAGACCCCCATCATCACACACTGATTGGTGTGATTACTCTGAACTTCATGTAGATCAAATGAAGAGAATGAATTTTACATTCTAGGTGATATAAACAGAGACCTTCTCAATGATCAATTAAAAGTGAATTGGATGGATTTTATTGCTTCATTAGATATGGAGCAACTATTAAATGAACCCATCACTTATAGACCATATTTATACCAATACAAAAGAAAATGATTGGAATTAATAGTTTCAAAGATTGGTATAAGTGATCACTTTGCAGTTTTCTAACACATAAAGTCAATGGCAAATAAAAAAAAAAATAATATCCATAAATCCATTACTCATAGATCTTTTAAAAAGTTTGATACTGTAAAACTCCTGGAAGATCTGAAACAGATTCCATGGAATACAGTCCAATCTTTGAAGATACTGATGATGTTTTAGATACTTGGACAGATCTGTTCATCAGTATATGAACAAACTTGCCCCTTTAAAAACACACAGGATAAAGAAAGACCACCAGCCAGGCTGGATCTCCCAGAAATTTTTAGATGCAATAAAGCAAAGAGACCAACTAAAACCTATAGGAAATCAAGCTGACTATAGAATTTTGGAGGAATCAAGTTAATAAAATGATATGTCAAGCCAAACAAGCGCACTACAAAATGATGCTGGATAAAAACTGAAATAACCTGAAAGCTATCTGGAGAGTTTTTAAAGAGTTTGGTGCAGGGAAATGTAAGAGTAAAACTGAAATTTTATCCCTCATTTATAGGCTCATTTATACCAATAACCCAACTGACATCTCAAATGTTTTTAATGACTTTTTGTTCAAATTGCTGAAAAACTTAAAGAACCCAGAACTTCTTCTGATCATCTGCATCTCAACAATTTTTGTGCTAAAAAAACTCCCAAACAATATGAAGTTTGAAATTCCTGAAATGAGTTTTGAATTTGTGCTGCAATATATTCAAAAAGTGGATGATTGTAAAGCTACAGGACTTGATATGACTGGACCATGGCTATTAAAGGTAGCTGCACCTGCAAAAAATTGTACGGAGCAATGAAAGTATTAGGTCTAATGAATTTCCACAGACATGGAAAACTGCCAAGGTAACACCATTACATAAAGCTGGAACAAAAGATGATGTAAATAACTACAGACCCATCCCTATCCTTCCTAGTCTTTCCAAATTACTAGAAAAACATATATATGATTCTTTTCTCAACTATTTGAACACTTATGATCTTATTCATGATAATCAGTCTGGCTTTCGACAGAATAACTCCTGTGAAACTGCACTTATATATTTGATTGATAAATGGCTGAAAGCATTGGATAAAGGAGAAATGGTAGGCACCATTATGGTTGATTTTTGTAAAGCTTTTGATCTTGTAGACCACGAAATACTGCTGGAAAAACTAAAAATCTATCAGTGCAGTGAAAATTCCCTAAACTGGTTTACTTCTTACTTAACCGATAAAGTGCAAAAGATATCTTTAAATGGTCAACTTTCTAAAAGTAAAAATATTAATTGTGGAGTACCACAGGGATCTGTTATCTGACCTATGTTATTCATTCTATTTATTAATAATTTACCTCTTAAGATAAGAACTTCAATTTCTTCCACTGACATCTATGCAGATGATACTACAATGTCTGAGATGGGTAAAACCAAAACTATAATTGAAAATGATTTACAAGATGCTATCAACAGACTTAACGTTTGGTGCAAGGAAAACAGTATGATCATAAATACAGAAAAAACAAAAGCTCTATGAGTTACAACATAACAAAAACAAGTAAGGCTAGATAACAACAAACTCCAGGATCTATTTGACAATGTGGGTCTTAATATGACCTCTCATGATAAAATTCTTGGTGTATTCATAGATAACAATCTTACTTGGTCTGTTCACATTAAAAACATTTCAAAAAAGGTTAATTCTTATCTTTGGCTATTGAGGAAAATCAAAACATACTTTCCTTTTCAGTATAGGGTCATCTTTTATAAAAGTTATATTCAGCCGTATCTGGACTATTGTAATTTGGGGTAATACCTCTAATTCAAACAACAAAACTTTTAAGACTCAAAAGAGGGCATGCCATTTAATTCTAGATCAATGTATAGACAATTTCCAGGATGCAATGAATAATATAAAGATTTTAACAATACATGAAAGAATATTTCTTAGAAAGGCTAAATTGATGTATAAAGTATACAGAAAAGCCATTCCTGTCTCTCTAACCAGTATCTTTCACCAAGAGAGGCTGATGGTACTCCAAATTAAAGGTCCATTAAGTAAAAATTACATTATACCAAGGCCAAAGAAAGAATTGTTTAAAAAAGTTTTCAATAAACTGGTCCACTGGTATGGAACAATAGTCCCAGTGACATAAGGCAGGCTTGTACGATTTTCTCTTTTCATAATCGATGTCTCAAATGGATGAAATCTTAAGACAACTCTAGTAATATAATTACCGCCTGCTTTTCTGTACTTTTTTGCATCATTTTCACAGTTGAATTTTTTCAATGCAGAATGATATTTTATATTTTATTATGTTTATGTATTCACAAATACCTGTACATATGTTCCAGGCTTGATACTTTAATTTTTAGAATCAATTATTTAGTGTCAAGCCATATTTTTCACATCATGTATATATTGTACATAACAGCTAGAAGGCCTCAAGGTAGAGTTCTGTAACAAATTTTCTTACCTTCTCTAAGTAAAGTCTTTATTATTATTATTATTTTGAATCTATTTCAAGCAAAGTACACTTTATTCAGGATGTTGGATATGTGCTTAAGTTTTAATTAGTTTCTTTTACAGAATGGAGAGTTTAACATGCTGTCATTGAAATCTGGCTATTTTAAAATGCTTGGCAACACCAAGGGCACAAACATTGATTTATATGAATATTCATAAGGGGGGTGGGGTGGGCAGCATTAAAATGATCATGTATAAACACTCCCAATGCAACATTTTCCCACCCATTTGTTTTCTTATTAGACAAAAAAAAATGGGTTTTAATATATGGCATGAAGTGTGGACAGCAGCCTTTTTATAGCAGGCGTCACATAAGTTCATTAATCTTCAAAGAATGCCTCTGAAGCAAATATTAGGGTGAAAATGCTAATTTATACATGCTCAGCATCTAGCTTGCTCCAATAATGCCACCCCATCTAAGTTATGCTTGGAATCAACTAGACATCATGTAAAGTCTTTCAGAGAAAAGACTGATATGACGATCCATTCAGGAAAATAGCAGTACAGCACGCCATTTATAACTCACATCCAGATAACTCATCAACCAGCTTATAACACTGGCTTGGGCATGGATCTCACTTTTTAGCTAGATAATACCCCCAGGACTTGATTCCTATTTGGTGAATGTGAAAACAATCACAATCAAAATTAGTAAATGAAACCTCCATAAATCTCTCATTTTATCAGAAAATTTTATCACGAAATTCTCAACATTTAATAAGAAGCGATATATTTTGTTAATAAAAATGTCACTAATGCTTAATTGTGGCAATATTTAATTAAATACCAATAAAATAAATTTGTCAAGTGAAATTCGTGTTTCAGTTTTATTTTAATGCAATATACCCTATTGTATCCAATAAGAACAACATCATTCTACTGTCATGGCTATGTCCATGAACATTTCTGTGAGAACCTAATTAAGTGCTGACTACCTTTTGATTTCCAACTCTGCAGAAGTATTTGTTGTATAAAAGCAGGCTTGCTTTGTATTATACCTTTAATTATATCTTTTGTATCAAATCAAAAAGGAGGTGGAAAAAGAAAAATGAAAAGCTATGCAAATCCTACCTGCATAAGTGCTAGTGGTCATGGTCACAAGTCAGGTCAACTCATTTGATCAAACAGTATTATAAATATTATTACTAAGTAATATAATTAAACTACCTTAAAACAGCCTGCTCATTCACAAATGTGATTAAAGTTAGCAAGGCAACCATGTTTCACAGAAATGATTCATTATGAAGAAGAAAGTTCCAGAGTTTGTAGTGAATTTAAATAGATGAAAAAAGTTATACTATTCATGCAACGGAATCACAGCATCATTATTTTACTAACAGAACAATAAAACCCAAGTTTTAATAATGACAGTTGTTTCCTGAAATAAATATCTCTAGGTTTTGAAAAAAAGAATCTTGTTTTCCTATGAATCTACAGCAAAAAGTAATGACATAATACTCAGTGTTTTCTCATATATTTGATGGCTGCTGAATTATCTTGGGTGTTGTTAATGATCTTTATGAGATTGGGTATCTTAAAAATAAAAGTATCTTGTATGAAAAAGCAAACAATTTCATTAGAAAATACTCTTTATTGACAAATATTCTCATGCAATTATGAAACAAGTATACATCAATTACCAGTAAACAGCCAAGTTACTGTTCCCCCTGCAGGGTTTTCCCAATGTACACTCTTAATGCAAAGCTTTATTTATGTGCATCTACAGTTCCTTAAAATTTCATTAGCAATAGCAGTGAATGGACACAATGTTAGGAAATCTCCATTAGCAATCTCAGTACACAAGCATGTGTTGAAATCTCCATTAGCAATATCAGAAAATCAACATGGTCTCTTGAAATCAACATAAACGCATTGTGTAATATGGAGCACACTCTATTCTCAAAAACAGACTATAGCATAAGCAATTTTGGTCATGACCAGTAGAGCTAACTAATGGCATGTCTCGTACCACTGAAGTGTTCTAAGTTCATTTATTACTGATAACTGTGCACCATTAATCTACATTGTTCGCTATAGCGTACAACCTTATTCACAGTGCACTTTCTTTTCTCTACTAAATTACACTACCTTACTGTAGACACATGGTGTGAAATTAGTCCTCTACTAGTGCACTCCTAATGCAAAGCTTCATTTAATTGCAACTACAGTTTCTTTGAAATCTCCATTAGTGATATCAGTAAATCAACATGTATTGAAATCTCCATTAGCAACATCAGTAAATCAACATGTATTGAAATCTCCATTAGCAACATCAGTAAATCAACAAGTGTTGAAATCTCCTTTAGCAAGATCAGTAAATCAACATGTTGAAATCTCCATTAGAAACATCAGTAAATCAACATCATGTGTTGAAGTCTCCATCAGCAATATCGGCAAATCAACATATGCTAAAATCTCCAATAGCAACATCAGTAAATCAACATATGTTGAGATCTCCATTTGCAATATCAGCAAATCACTTCATGTGTTGAAATCTCCATTAGCAATATCAGTAAAAGTACATGATCCTTTGAAATCTCCTTTAGCAATATCAGTAAATCAATATAATGTGTTGAAATCTCCATCAGCAATGTCAGTAAATCAACATGATGTGTTGAAGTCTCCATTAGCAATATCAGTAAATCAACATATGGTGTTGAAATCTCCATTAGCAATATCAGTAAATCAACATATGGTGTTGATATCTCCATTAGCAATATCAGTAAAGGAACATGATCCTTTGAAATCTCCTTTAGCAATATCAGTAAATCAATATGTGTTGAAATCTCCATTAGCAGATATCAGTAAAAATCAACATGATGTGTTGAAATCTCCATTAGCAATACCAGTAAATCAACATCATATGTTGTATAATATACAGTACACTCTTATTCTCATAAACACAGGACATTTCTTAATAATGCCACTCCTTTTAAGCAGAGTATCTTGGTACATTATTACGACTCTATGGTCTTAAAATAAATAATAGAAAAGAGTGAGATGCAACAAACTTTGTACAACTGAACAAATAATTTATTTTCCTAGAATACAAGTGAAAATGTAAAAACAAAACTTACAGTATTGTGAATTAAATCCCAAATAATCCTAGAATTACAGACACAAGTCCTAAAGATTAATGTTAAATCCCAAATACTCCTAGAATTACAGACACAAGTCCTAATAATTAATGTTCTGAATAAACGTTAGCGGAAATCCAAATTAAATTCAACGCTGAGAGTGTTGATGCGCCTGTGGTGGCCTATATCATGGTGTTGTACCAAGTCTTTTGTTGAATCACAGTAAAATAATTCCAGGTTTGAATTCACTATAAATCCCATTTAATGTTTCTGTCAAGAATATTGTCTATTTATTATGAGCACTCTGTATTTCCAGCAAATGAATAATTTTGAATTAAATAATTTCAATAAGTAAATTCCAACTCAGATGCAATACTGTATACAACAATGATTCTGCCTCAAGATCTTATAGCATGAATAACAGATTTTCAGAAAAACATCATTTATATGACAAACTAAGATGCAAAACAAAATCCCAGATGAGGATCAAAGGTTCTAGAAGGATTAGAAAGTTTGTTACCAAAAAGCACATGACGGAAATCACATAATACAAGTATAACTATACAAAAAACATACAATGTCCCTGACTCAGCTTGAGATGATGATCCTCACTCAGAAAAAAAAATTGTTTTCAAAATTGTCACTGATTTTGGACAAGGTCAGCTACTAGATACCATGTCGGTTACCCACAACATATAATGAAATAAAAAAAATTTAAAAACTAACAAACAAACAATGCAAATTAAACATACATAACAATATTATTGCACTTTATTTTTTTATATTTCAGTTATGCTCAAAATTTTCACATCTGGCAGTGCCTATTTTAAGAGAACTTCGAGTAAAGTCAAATGAAAAGGCGCCACCCTTGGAGATGCACTTAAATTAGACTTTGTAATAATGCAATAAAATAGGAGTGAGGTGGGTCCTACTCACCCTAAACACTGTGGCACCATTCACTCCCCCACCACTGGTATATCCTCGGTCATGGGCTTCCATCTTGTCAAACATCTGAACAGAAAATAGGCAACTTAGACTCAATGAAATGAAGTTTTACAAAGTCATCTAATGCAACTAAATTTCAGTTCCAAATTATATAATAATCTGACCTTCTTTTCACGCCTATATTGGTCAGGACTAACGTGACATTTCCATTAACAAATAATTAAAATTAAGACTTAAGCAATTCTTAGTTTTAACAGAAATCCTAAATTTTACTCAGAGATAAACAAAGCACAATTTAGGACAATTCAAATGCTTCATTCTTTATTGCCGCAAATCCGAATGAAGATATTCAAACATTTTATTTGGAAGAAGAAATCTGAGATGTTTGGCTTCACTGGGATCTAACTACTATAATACTTTTCATGAGCAAATATAAACATGGTAATACAGAATCAGAACCAAACTATTTTATCAAGTGTCACTAAACTGCCAGATGGAATTTATAATAATAACAATAATGTGGAAAAAATTTCAATGCCCTGATTTCTTTAAAAGAACAACATATTCTATCCATTTTAGTTTAAACAATTATTTTCTGATAAAAGAAAAAGTATCCTTGCTGGAAAGTAAATCCTAGCCTGCCTCCCTTCTAGAAGCTTAAATGGCTGGTCCCTGAGTGGCTATTGCCTTGTGAATTGAGTATTTAAAACTTCTAGATAGTTCTAACAGCTGTTTGTGGTATGTCTGCAATGTCTTAGCTGTGTGTGTGTGTGTGTGTGTGTGTGTGTGTGTGTGTGTGTGTGTAAACCGAGGACATTCATGAGATTACACACCAACGTACTGAGGGCACACCTCCAACCAAGGATGTTCTCGGTTGAAAAAATCCCATTAAGGTGAGATCGAATTATCACTAACCAAATTTGGAAGTTACACGCACAGAACTTCAGTCAATATATAGAAAGATAAATATATTATATAGAGGTCAAACATTTATCATCAAGATGATCTGTCCCAAAAAGAAACATTTAATAACAGCAATGTGTTTTTCATTATCGCGCTCTTAAGACCTGCGACTTCGCATGCAAGTAATCATAAATTGCTGAATGTATTCAATGTTCTTTTAAAAGTATATACTTGCTTCAGTTGGTGATTTGATGACTTTGCTTAACATATCATGAATTATGTTTGTATCGATAGTTCTGCTGTAAACAAAGTCTTATTAAAACAGCACACAAAATGTAAACACAAGGCATCAATCTATCTTGTTTTCCCAAATTTAAAGAGGTTTATAACAATAGCCAAATGCTCAGGATGTTCCACTGGACCAACTTGTTCTTAAATGAACATTTATTTAGAGCTGCAATAGACTGTAATATCCTTGCTCATTTAGTCTTTTTTCAATATGTTTTACACAGAAGGCGACATGGAAAAAAATCTATTTAAAACATCCAATCAGCAATACAAAACACCTTTAGGAGGTACCTTGAATTAGCAATATATAAACTAAGTGATTTGGAAGGTGAACAGTGAGAATGCCTGAGAGAGAGAGAGAGAGAGAGAGAGAGAGAGAGAGAGAAGATTCATACGCGTATTATGCAATGAAGATATTACTCTATTTTGTCAAAAAGTGAATAGTCATTGCAGATAAGGCGAGTTTCCTGCCATAAATGCTCAAATCCAGCCAAATGGTATTGTTACAAGCCAGGAATATTTGCTTGACCAAGCAGTGTCAAACCCTGGCGCGATTCCGTTAGAAGTCATAAGTTTACCCCAAATTTCCAAAGACTTCTATACAATTTCAGTTGTAAATTAGAGAGCACGACGTGTCCATTATATACGTAAATTTTTCACTAAACAATGCAAGACCACAGATTTCACAACTTGCCAAATAACTATCAACCGCACATCTGCATGGTTTCTCTTCATCAACTTTTTGTACCATCAGCAGTTCACGCCGTAGAAACTATACAACTATCCCTTAACACAGGGAACTATTTTTACTATGCCACTTAGGCCAGTCAATTTGTACTTTTAAGGCACATTTCGCCAGTACAACTGCATCACATTTGCCACCATGGTGACATAAACAGTATCTGCCGAGTCCCTTCTTGTTTATTCCTTTGCGTAATTTACCATCTCCTACTGTAAATACTGCCACTGCAGTCACACCACCAATGTACACCACTAGGTTTTAATAGGGACTATGGTACTCCAGGAACACTCATGCGCTTTTGACCTGAATTCACTAAAATCAACCATGGCATCATGGAAACTCACTAACACTTCACTCCGTGATGTTTGCTCCTACTAACTGGCTAATTATTTCAGGCTTAGGAATATTTCCAATGCACAGAGTTCCAATAATCAAACAAGTAATCACACAAATCTAAGAATTCCATACAACGGGGCACTATAACCAAATGCGCATACTCCAAATTTATTACAGTAGGATCTCCAAAGCGGTGGATTAGTCCAAAGCGTGTTATGTCGTACTAAAGTCTAATTGCAGGACAATCAGTCAATCAATAAATTGTTTATAAGTCAGTCAATAACAACAAGATATATATTCAAATAATAATGTAATTGCCCTAAAGAACAGTTGTAGACAAAACCCTTATGGAGGTTACAGTTACTTAATACTAGCATGTGATTTAGATTTGATTTTAACGTAGTTTTAACAATCTTTCAGTCATATCGCTACAATGTCTGCAGTGTGGCAGTTTATTGTGATGTCAAGCACTGGGGCATCACGCCGCAGACATGTAGCATCATGTCCCACCCAGTCACATTATTCTGACACCAGGCTGACATGTCCTAACACTAACCTCTTAATGCTGAGTGCCTAACGAGGCATCTGTTAGTACCATTTTTATGTCTTTGTTGTGACTCAGCCTGGGTTCGAACCTGCAACCTCCCGCATCTGAGGCAGACACTCTAACCACTAGGCCACCTGAGCGGTCATATTGATTGTTAAGACTGGACTAGATATGCAAACATGTCCTCATTGGTCACAATGTACCAATGTCCACAGTCTCCATGATTTTGTCAAACAGCGTGCATCCTTAGTTTATATTGATAGTTCAGACTAGATGTGTAAATGCACCTTCGTGGTCCATAACGTACCAATTCTCACAGTCTCCATGATTTTGTTAGTAGTGTGAGTCCCTTGTTTGTACTAATCATTTAGACTAGATGTGTAAATATGTTATCTTTGTCCATGATTTACGAATGTCCTCATTCTTCATATTTTCTCAATGATTGTGTGTGTCCTTAGTTTGTATTGATATTTTTTCTGTCTGTGTAAACGTGTCATCGTTGTCCATTATGTCTGCAGTCTCTTTTTTCTCAACAATTATGTGTATCCTTTGTATTGATATTTGATTATATATGTTTAAAGATATCTTCTTCGACTCTGATACACCACAGTCGATAGTCTTCCTGATTTTTTAAAATCATTGTTTTCTTTTGTTAAAGAATAGTACAGAGGATAAGTGTAAAAGCGTTCGTTAAATTCTTAGGTCAAAGTTAACAAAAAAGTCTTCATACATATTAACTACTGTGAAACAATTAAATCAAACTGAGTCATAATACCAACAAGGAAAATCAGTTTCAGATTTCATGAATTATATGATGGTTTAAGATTTAGTAGAATAGGTTCATGTCATATATAAATTGTTCTTGATATTATCAATTTATGCACACTTACAATATAACAATACATGTTTTGATACATGAGCATATTAACAATCCCAGTACTGTGCTTCCATATAAACACATCTATGAACAGTATGGAATCACCAGCCAGCCACATTGTTGTATGAAGTAACAATTAAAGACTGATGCCTTTAACTTAGAGCCGGGATAATCATAATGTGATCGACCTTTTATTCTGGAAACGGTTAAAGATATTTCTGAGATGAAAAAAACAAACCACACTAACCCTCTTAGTCTGAACAGTTCATATACGGCTTAATAATGTTTCTCTTCATTTTCATTTTGCAAGACAGTGGGTGTCACAGCTGGCCATGACGTCACATTGTCTATAGTTTCCATGTTGTGGTCAATAGTTAAGTGTGTCCTTAGTTTGCATGGATTATACAAAGTATTTTTGTAAACGTGTGCGTCCTTGCTTGCAATGCTAAATTTCATATTCCTTAGAACTGATAATACATTTCCCTCCTTGATACATCACCATTTGCTATTAATTTCCTGCCTCAAACTGTATTTCATTTTGCTCTAAGATCACCAGAACAAATGTCCTCAGTACGCGGTTCCATACCCAAGTTCTCGATATCCACAAAATACAAGAGTGTGTGTGTGTGTGTGTGTGTGTGTGTGTGTGTGTGTGCACATGTAAGAACAACTGCCCTGGTATCATTTTAACCACACCATTGGATGACCGTGTGCCAATAGGTATCATGCATATATTCTTATTGTTACACATGATGCAAGTGGCTGTTCAGTGATTAAAAAAATAATACATGCACTGACATGCACCGCTAATGAAACCCAAAGTAAGCATGTTTCAAAATGGCAACCATTACTGTAAGTATAAAGCATGTGTTCATATTGTCTTTTCGGGTTCTTGTTGCCTGACAATGCACTCTCAGGAAGGCCATGACATGCATGTTAACCCAAAGATCAAAATATTGCTATCAAACATGTGACCTTGACTGCAAGATCAAAAGGCTGAAAATGCGTGCTGCAGTGTAAATTTAGTTTGCCTCATGATGATTCATCCTAACAATAAACAAAGTTCATATAAGGGTTTAAGAAAATAGAAACAAGTTTAAAATATTTAGCTAAAATGTTAACATACATTATCTATGACTGTGACCTTCATCCAGAAGGTTCAAGATGAAGAATTTTATTGCAGAACAATTTATCTTAGTTTTATATTAATTCATTCTAAGTGTGAACAAAATCCATTAAGTGGTTTAGGAAATATAAGCATTAGTGAAAAGAAACTTCAACCAAAACCTTAATGCAAAATTCCTGACTGAGACATGACCCCAAGGTCAAAGAGATCAGTGAATGTTTCGCAGAATGAATTGCATTTGCTCCATAATCTAGTATGATTGAACATGATCAAGGAGTTTAAGAAGTATATGCAAACAAAAAAATTATTGATGCTGCTGCCATTGCTGGTGAAAGCATGCCTACTACATATGCCTTGCTTTCCCACTAACGTGGACATGACAAAGATTACACATATCTTCAAATGATTACTTAACATGTTCACATTTGTGTTTTGTCAAAGTACTGTAAAATTTCATAGACCAAGCATGGTCTGCTCAAACAACTAAGAATTTTTTAAATGGTGTTTTTGACCTAGCAGAGGATTTAATATTTAACCTTTAACTATCAATTTTTCAAACTGATTTACTAGGTCCCAAGATGGTTCCAGGTATCAAGGTTTCACTGAATTTAAATACTGGGGTCTATACCCTCTTGTTTCAAATGATGTAATTTGCAACTAATGCTTGAAGGATCCTGATACTGAAAGATGATATTATAAAGGGCAGGACTGGTAATAGCAAAAATCCACTTGACATGATAAATATTTTTTTCACCTGTGGCACAAGTCAACTTAAGATTGATAAAGTAATTCTTAACATTGACATCCACCTGTCAACAAATTATACATATTCATCTCTGGCCATGTCAGATGCAGAAATCAGTTGCCATTCATGGCTAATAAGTACATAATTTTACTTACCTGGCTTCGTTCTAGCAGGTTAGATCTGTTGCTGACAAGAAGAACAGCTTTGTCTATGACCCCCAGTCCCACCATGGAGTTTTCCACTCCAGTAACAGTCATCTCAATATTCTGCCCTGGTTCATATTCCACTTTACCACCCTTTAATGTTACATTAAGCTGCCAAATAGAATGATACATTTAAATTATCAGTGTTTAAGTGACAATTAAAGCAGACTATAATGCTGCATCATAACAGATTTAATATCTGAGCACCAACAATGTTATTGTAGGTGATCAGCATATCTAATATTTTCAGAGTACCAGTCTGTTCAATATAACAATTACAATATTCTGTAATAGTTTCAAATACCAGTGTATTTGATCTAACAATTACAATGTTCAGTGATATTTCTCGTATACCAGTCTGTTAAACCTAACAATTACAATACGGGTGCTCTACAGATATTATGAACTTCTGAGAGAGTGACAGGTGTAAGGTGAAGTTGTTTTTATTTTGTAATGTGCACAATGTAGACAATGTTGGCATATGTCTATGTTACATTCGTGTGGTTGAAATTTCTTTGGGTATTTTTATTGAGGAAACTGTACATGATCTAAGTACAAAATTAACCTAAATGACTGTTCATATTACTCAAAAAATAAGCCTAAATTAGTCCAAAATACTCCATCTTGAGCAGTTTTTAGAACAGAGAAAATTAATTTTGCCAGACTAGACAATACCAGTTTCTGACACTGCAATGAATAAATTACAAAACATACAAAATGTGAAAAAAATGTTATAGGCTCATTTCTTTTGCAATCTACCTCTGAAATCCAGGAAGTGAAAATGACCAAGCAGAGCTTGCATTTTTTAATCAGTGAACATCTGAAGTAAGGCCAAGCTGTATACTCTATAACCCAAATTAACCCATCAATCATACACCAAAATAAAGGGAATTAAAGGTTCTTTTAAGAATACCTAATATATACAAGGTCTTTTATAGACAGCCAGCATAACCATCGAGGAGAACATGGGAAATTATTTTTCTTTATGCAAATTACAAAACTGTAGAGTGCCACTATATAAAGTAATATCTGCAAAATATGAGTCTGTTAGATCTAACAATTACAATATTGAGCAATATATATAGAATACAAGTCTGTTAGATCTAACAATTACAATATTGAGCAATATATATAGAATACAAGTCTGTTAGATCTAACAATTACAATATTGAGCAATATATATAGAATATAAGTCTGTTAGATCTAACAATTACAATATTGAGCAATATATATAGAATACAAGTCTGTTAGCTCTAACAATTACAATAGGGGGTGCTCTACAGATATTATGAAAAATACCAAATAACTAAGGGTTAGCAGAGTTAGCAGTTTTTTAATAAGTAAGCATCTGATTTAAGGCCAAACTGAATATTCTATAACTGAAATTACAGCCATCAATCATACTATAAAGGAAAGTCTTTTTTAAATAGCCAGTATAACCACTGAAGAAAGCTGGGGAAATTCTTTTTCTTTAAGAGTCTAACCCTATGCAAATTATGAAACTGCAGAGTGCTACCATAATTAGTAGTATTTGCATAATACCAGTCTCTAAGATATAACAATTACAATATTCAGTAATGTTTGCACAATACGAGTCTATTAGATCAAACAATTACAATATTCAGTAATATTTTCAGAATACCAGTCTATTAGATCTAACAATTACAATGACGGGTACTCTACAGATATTATGAACTTCTGAGAGAAAAACAGATGTAACGTGAAGTTGTTTGCATCTGCAACATGTACAGTGTAGACAATGTTAGCATACCTCTATGTTACTTTCATTCAATGTGGCTGCAATTTGTTTGGATATTGTAATTGTGGAAAATTGTACATAATCTAAGTACACAGTTAACTAAAATGACTGTTCCCATGTGCTTGAAAAATCAATTAAAATACAATGTCTTTAGCAGTTTTTAGAAGAGAAAATGAATTTTGCCAAGCTAAGCAATATCTCCTTCTGAAAGAGCTAAGAATGAAAAACAAAACATATAAAACATAAAAAAAAGTTATTAGCCCTAACCGTATACAAAACAAAAACTGCAGAGTGGCACCATATTCAGTAATATCTGCATAACACCTGTCTGTTAGATCTAACAATTACAACATTCAGTTGTTATGCATATTTAAATTGCATTGTTTGTTTGTTGGTTTTTCTATTTATTTTTTCATGTGCTATGGATAATTTTATTTTGGACCTGAATTTGTCCAAAATCAAGTTCATTATCTACACGACCTGAATCATTAATATATTTTTAATATCTGAAAACAACTAATATATAGCTAAATATTTTCCCAATTAATTTTGGTTAACCAATAGGATTATCATATTTGCCTGAGTCAAGGATATCGTGTTTACCATGTTCTTTATTATAATTACTTTATCTAGTAAACATCTGGAACCTACTAGAAAGAAATTTTCCATTAGTTAATTGTGACCTGCGGTCAAGTAGAGAACAATACAATCTTGTTTTTCTATAAATTAATTATTTGTGCTTTAAAATCTGAGCAGAGTCAATTGTATTATTTGTTTAGTCTAGTAGTTCATTTGGGCTGGAATTTATTCAAATTATTTATTCACTGGAAAGACAAAGTGCTCATCAAAAATAACATTCTCGGAAATAAGAGACTTGAATTTACAGTGAAATTTCAAATAAGGATATATTCTTGGACTGTATTATTGTGATCTAACAAAAGACTGTTGGCACATCACCACTACATGGACCACCACAGGCACTTCAACAATCCAGAATTGAATTTAATTTGGATTTCTACTAAAGTTTATTCTGAACTTTAATCATTAGAACTTGTTTGTAATTCTGGGAATATCTGGGACTTAATTCACAATACCAGAAGTTCCTTTTTTTTAAATTTTCCCTTTGTATTCTAGGAAATAAATTATTTGTTGAATTTTACAAAGCTTGCTCTTCTCACCCTTTTCTATTACTTGTTTTAACATCACATAGTCTTAATACAGTAATATTTTCAGAACACCAGTCAGTTAGATCTAACAATTACTATATTCAGTATTATATTTTCAGTACACCAATCTCTTATATCTAACAATTACAGTATTCAGTAATATTTTCAGAATACCAGTCTGTTAGATCTAACAATTTTACAGTATTTAGTGATCTTTTCAGAATACCAATTGGTTAAATTTAATAATCACAATATTCTGTGAGACCTAGTAAGTTCTTTGAGTAGATTTTTCTGAGGTCATTTATGTGAACTGGTACATAATACAAAGTCTTTGGACTACATTATCATATGCTAATTTGATGCAGATTGTATGGAATATGCATACATAGTGACCAGAAAATGATAAAAATCTACAGTTTAATTAGGTAAACATGCACTGACAATATAGTTTTATCTGGTTCTCAGTTAAATTTCTGCATAACAAGTCAATCACTTTAACAGATACATTACAAAAAATAAGACCAAGTAAAATCTTAGCATAAGAAATGTTTCATATTGTGAGAACATGAACTTAAGGGGTGAGACTGATAGATGGTCCAAGATTCTGTATGATTCTGTTTGGCTAAGATATATCACAAGAAAGTAACATTTGACTTGGAGCATTTGTACAGTTTGCCAGATTTCATGTACATGCACACATTTTCACAGTTTGCTCATCATTCCATGGGCATGCACACTTTTTTACAGTTTGACATACTTCATGGACATGTACATATTTTTAAAGTTTGCTATATTCCATGGACATGTACATATTTTTGCAGTTTGCCATACTTCATGGACATGCACACATTTGTACAGTTTGTCATACTTCACAGACATACACGCATTTATACAGTTTGTCATACTTCATGGACATATACAAGTTTGCCATACTTCATGGACATAAAATTTTTTAACGGTTTTCCATACTTCATGGACGCACACATTTTTACAGTTTGCAATACCTCACAAACAAACATTTGTACAGTTTTCCTTACTTCATGCACATATACACATTTTTATTGTTTGCCATACTCCATGGACATGTACACATTTTTAGTTTTCCATACTTCATGGACATATAAACATTTTTATAGTTTGCCATGCTCCATGGACATATATACATTTGTGTTGATTGTTATGGTTGGGGTGGGGTGCTCCCAATGTTTCATTTAAACTATTATAGAAGTCCCACCCAGGCTCTGTTCTGTTGGAAGTTAAATTCAGTGAAAGATAAATGTAAAGCTCCAAGCCCCCAGTCAGCAATGCTGATGTTAGATGGTTAGATATATAAAAAAGGTTAAAATTCAATGGATAACAACTTAATAACAATTCAATAATCAAATGACTCAAATTTCCAATTACACTCCTTCCACTAGACCCTTTAATAAGCCTATTGCATCGCTTGATTAGCAGTGTGAGATCACTTTCCACCTGTCCTTGTATTTCTACTCATCTGTTGTATCCTTTCTCTCTCTCTTATTTCTCCCACTTCCTTCTCCCCTTCCTCCTCGACTTATCTCCAAATTCCTTCTCATCCTCCTCCTCCTCCTCGACTTTCTCAAGACTCCTCTCCTCCTTCTCCACTTTCTCTACCACGACTACTCTTCTGTCGACTTCAACTGTCTTGACTACAGTCTCAATTCCGTCTCAAACTCTTCAAGACTTGGGACCCAATAGAACTTGAAGTTCTGTGTCCCCTAAAAGGCTTCCTGTGAAAACACAAGGATGGTACGATCTTTCTCCTTAGCCCTCTCATCTCAAACTACACACAGCCTATCATCAGATAGTGGCTACTAAATTTCTTTGGTCATGCATTCATTCACATCAAGATACCCATATGTTCTTGCATGGTAAAACAAAGGTCATAATACAGCACAGCATCAATTACTTCTAACACATACATCAATAAATTCCATCACATCAGTACATATTCCTAATCCCATTATACTAAACAATATCACAATAATCAGATGCATTTCTTTAGCTTACAACTCATACAAAGTACACAAATATTCAATTATCCATGCTCTGATGTATTCATATGTCCATAGTAACTAATCTTACATACTTCAACCATCCCAAATTCACAATTCAAGCATGTGTAAATTCTAACATAATGCATTAATAAATGCACTAGTTTACTATGAAGTAACCTAATAGCGAATTACAGAATTAATTCTGACCACAAGCTAACAATCTACATAATTCCGCCTCTCATCTAATAATTCTCTACATAAGCTCAAGCCCATTTTTCAAATATGCATGTAAATGAAACACTACAAAGGTAATTCTACATACTAAACAATGCAAGTAATTAAGTATACGTACCGCAAATAATTACAATTATGATGCCGTAATATTCTGCAAATATCGAGCAAATAACTTATTGACTTTTCAAAGCTTTGTCTTTCCTTAGAATCTACCTCTAAGTTTTGCCGCCAAACTATGAGTGGTTTCTTCTCAGAGCAAACCCTATTGATCCGCAATCCTTTCAGGCAAAAACTAAATTTTCTCTTACTAGTTCTGAAAGTTACCATTTGGGTCTAAATTGTAGTCACACCCTCTATCTCAATTCCGATTGGATATCGCTGTGAACCAATCCAATCAACTTTATGGACAATGTCCCTCTCGCTGTCTGTCAACATCAGGATGGATGAGAATACACCCCATTCACCATGTTGACTTCCTTTTGATCTTTGGACTAACCTCTGACACATAGGTATGATAACTGCAAGCCTTTGTTTAGATGGTGCGATCTATCGCCTGTGCCGATCCAAGATTATGGTCTCCAGCTGGTCATGTAACCTTGTGTAAGAGATTAACACTAGCCCGTGGCAATCTTTAAACATCAAACACATGGCTGTGGTAATATTCCCAATTCAGGTAGATTATAGTTTATACATGGCTTTATAGCTGGGGCTTAGAAGACATGAAAACATTTTTATAGTTTTCCATACTTCATGGGCATATACACATTTTTATTGTTTGCCATACTCCATGAACATGTACACATTTTTACAGTTTTCCATACTTCATGGACATGTACTCATTTTTACAGTTTTCCATACTTCATGGACATGTACACATGTTTACAGTTTTCCATACTTCATGGGCATATACACATTTTTGTAGTTTGCCATACTCCATGGGCATATACATATTTTTATTGTTTGCCATACTCCATGAACATGTACACATTTTTACAGTTTTCCATACTTCATGGACATGTACTTATTTTTACAGTTTTCCATACTTCATGGACATGTACACATGTTTACAGTTTTCCATACTTCATGGGCATATGCACATTTTTGTAGTTTGCCATACTCCATGGGCATATACATATTTTTATTGTTTGCCATACTCCATGGACATATACACATTTTACCATACTTCATGGATATACATTTTTACAATCTGTTGTACTTCATGCACATACACACATTTTACAGTCTATCGTACTTCATAGACATACACACATTTTACTGTCTGTCATACTTCATGGACATTCACACATTTTTACAGTCTGTCATACATAACATACATACACACATTTTTACAGTTTTCTATACTTCATGGACATATACACAGTTTATAGTTTTCCATACTCCATGAACATGCACACATTTGCCGTTAAAGCTTATTTGACTCTTCACAAGTTATTAAAGTCTAAACATCATGCTCATGTATCGCCATGAGTTTGGATATAATCACAAATTTCAGGATATCATACAGAATTGATTGTGGAAGGGTCTGATTTCAAATGTGGATAGGTGGTTTTTGCTTGGCAAAGCCTCATCCCTATTAACAAATTATGAACCTAAGGATAGGATTTTCCAAACCCACACCAAATATACAATTATAAATTTTTTAAAACTCCACTACTTTCCATGTTTACCATTATAGTATAGACCCAAATCTACCATTGTATAATGAACTGGCAGATAATCAGGGTCTACATTGTTAGTTTGAAATCATAAATATAAATTTACAGTGAATACTGACATTACTGCCATCATATTATGCAACAAAAGATCTGGCTCTTATTTGTGAATGTTTTACCCAGATTAAATATAATATAAACATCATCAAGTTAGGAGACAAAACACACCTACCTCCCGGTTAAGGCAAGTTCTCCGCACATCATATTTAATTTGGTCAGCAACAACCTCTCCATCCTGGTGTATGAAGTAAGCGATACTTCTGCCAGTGGGGATCAGCTGATGTTGCCAAGGACTCAAGTCATGTACTTTTATTTCTCCACTTTGAAAGAAGGTAGAATCATACAATCTTCCTCGACTCAATGTCTGAAATTCACAAAGAAAAAGATAAGCTACTGAATCTGATCATACCAAGTACCTTAAACAACAGCATATAAAACTACCAGTATGATATGGACAATTACCTCACAAAGTAAATTTACTTTAAAAATCTTTTACCACTGAACCCAGAAATGTATGTACATATCTTTGTATTACATCTCTATGGTCTTAAACTAAGTAACAGAAATGAGTGAAAACAAAAACAAACATAATTTATTTCCCTAGAATATGAAGCAGAAAGTTTAAAAATAACTGGCATTATTGTGATTTAAATCCCAAATAGTCCAAAATGTTCTATCGCCAGTCCTAATGAATAAAGTTCTAATTAAATTCCATTGGTGTTCAAATTAAGATCCAGCATCGAAGGTGTTGATAAGCTTGTAGTCTTGAATATACTGAGGTACCAGTGGTCTGAAGTGTGATGATGTGGTAAGTCTTCCAATAAAGCTACTATACACTTCAAAGTGTTGCACAGTCAGTATCAAAGCCAAACATTCCTTCTTGATTGTGGAATAATTTTTATGGTGCTTATTTTTTTTTAAATTGCACACTGGAAGATCTACACCATTTTGTCTTCTGGAATCAATACTGTACCAACCCCAACATCACTTGCACCAATAGACATTTTAAATTATTGAAATTTGGAACTGAAAGAATTGATGCACTCCTAAGTATGGCCTTTAACTTATCAAAAGTCTCCTGACATTTTTCAGACCAATAAAACTTTGGTTTTCCTGCTTAACAAACTGTTCAGGGGTTCAGCAGTTCTGGAACAAATGGAGCAAAATTTCTGATGACATGCAGCCATATCAAAAAGTAGCATCACCTGCTTTTTACTGATTAGTAGTGGTAAAATGATTCATCGATATATTAATACATCGATACTTTTGCTGTGATGATACACATACTGATACTAGAGATTGAGAATCAATACAAATGATACTTACTGCATGCAAGTTATTTTAGTCTTCAGCAGTCACAAATATTATTAGTTTGCCTTGTTATTCGTTAAATTTAGAATTCATCTGCAACAGCATTTGCTGTCACTGGCACTCATTTTTATTAGCAAAAATGAAAAAGACTATTGAGAATACTCACTAGCCATCTACAAATTGACCCAAAGTGACATGGTTCATAATCTACCCCTACCCCCATTCCATGCTAATTATCTTTACCCAGCAGCACGTTCAGCATAGAGGATACATTCCAAACATGTTCCACATGTATAATGAAGTACTTTAATCATCATTTAATAACCACTTTTATGCTAAGTTTCTACACTGAACTGTATCTTGTCTACCTTGGTCAATTTGAAAGCTAAAACCAATATGTCACATGGTGAAATATGTTACATCGAACTCTCATTGGTTGTCATTGCTTGTTCTGGTCCAGGTTAAACAATAACCACCAATCAGAAATTAATATAACTTATTCTCTGCATGACAAACAAAATGTATTGGCAATGCAACAGAGAAACTTCATGCAAAAGTCATTAATTCATATGTACAGTACTAAAACATAAATGCTGTCAATGTGTGCGATTGCTTGAATTGTGCAAACTATATATGAATTTGTGCCCTTGAAGAACAGTGATACGCAAGAACTCCTGCAAATTAGTTGGGATTCCACATATGAAAATGGGTTCTGCTAAGTATACAATTTTTATTTAACTGTTCTTGTCACAACATGTTTTTTTAAATGGCAACTGTTTACACAGCTGAGTTCTTCAAGCATGATATGAATGGTTGTTAAACTAAATTTGACTCGCACATTCTGCCCTGGAATAAGCAGTATGGCCTAGTTTGAACCTTCTGTCAAAGAAGTTTTACAAATGCACGTTCAAAATATGGGCTACGTAGAAAACCCAAAATATCTGATTCGTGGTGTGATTTATCTTCAGATTACAATTTCGTTCAGCAAATACTGGCTGATGATATTGATGATGTTAATATTTTTTAAAGTTATGAAGTATATTGGATAATTGGAGCTGGGAAAGAGTTAATGGAGATGCCAGTGAGTAATTTTTAGCCCAAATATGGTGTACAATACGAGTCAGATGTACATGTTGGATGGAAAAGAATAGATGGCATTGCGGTCCATCTTCCTTTCTGTGGTATTTTGAAATTAAAGTAGAAAGGGCAGAATACTGCACCTATAAATACAGACAATTTAAAAGCAGAATGCAGTTTTCATTTTTTTAATCAATCAATTTAGCCCTTCAGATCATATGCTAAAAAACCAGATAAACTGCATAAATATGGATAAAAGAAAATGAAATTAAGAAATAAAGATATTTATTTGAATATCCATGTCTGCACGAGCCGACTATGGAAATGATGGACTAAAAGCCCTAATATAGCAATAAGGGACAGATACAAATCTGGCACAGAGGTCAGCAAACTATTAATTCAAGAAGGTAAGTTTATGTTAGTGAAAAATCCTATGTTGGAGCACATGTATCATAAAGATAATATCTGTGAGCTCTGGAAAATTGAACATAACAGATGGAAAGATCTGTTTCCCAACATATTCAAGCTGACAAAGCTATGTATATGCCCCTTCAGAAGGAAGCACAAAACAACACATTCATACAGAGATAAGGAACAGAGTATGCTCAGAAATAATAAACAGAATAATGCTTATACAACTAGAGGTGACATCTTTTAAAGATTTTGATTTCAGTAGAGCTCTAAGAAAAAAAGAGCAGGAATAAAGAGAGACTTGGAATTGTTAGGTAAATATTTAACTAAGGCTGTGTCCTACTCCCTCTACTTTCGATTCCCCCCCCCATATTTTGGTTTCCTTAAATTGTACATGGGGAAAATTTTGAAATTTCTCTTTTTTTGCAGATATATTTAACCAGTGAATGAAGGTGCCGATGGAATAAATAAAATTAGCACAGAATCAGCAAAGGAGGAAGCAGATTTCAAACCGTTTAAGTTTATCACCTAGTGTAAATTTGTAAAAAAAAAATTATAGAATAGAACTGGTGTTGTCAGTAGTTTTCCTTCATTAACAAATACAAGCACCTGTGGCTTCAGCAGTCTGCATGAAGTGCAATGTGATAGATTTTGTTGTTATTCATCCACATTCCCATGCCCAGATTTGTTTTAGATGAGATTTTCTTTGCACAAGGAACATGCATTATTTCTTCTGTTTTGGAGATAGTATCATAATGTCTTCCAAGTTTAAGTGAGATATAAAATTGGTAATAAGATGTTTCAAATCATTCATGTCGTGTAAAGCAAAGGGCCTGGTGGTTAAAGTGAATTAAATGGAGCCACCATTAAGTGGCTATAACCTTAAATAAAACTCACTAACAACCAACAGGTAGCCTGTTTGAAAGTATTTTTATTATCTTGTCATCTATGAGAACTGCATATAAATACATGATATATGACTATCTGTAATCTGCATACTGGAAATACAACCAGTCTGTCAACATACATAGAAGGGAACACCTACCTGAAGTTCCAAAGATGGAAAGACCATCTAGTTCATATGTGTATCGATATATATATCATATCACAGGTTGTGTATCGTGTATTGTATCAATACACATCACAGATGTATTGTTTCACCCCTACTGATAAGGCACAGGGATTCAGAGAGATAATAATAATAATAATAATAATAAAGACTTTATTTAGAGAAGGTAACTCAGTCAGTTACAGAACTAATCTACCTTGATGCCTTCTATCTGTTATGTACAATATATACAGTATATACAACATGATGTGAAGAATCTGGCTTGACACTAAATAATTAAGTGATTTTAAAAGTTAAAGTATCAAGCCTGTAATACATGCAAAGGCATCTGTGAATACATAGACACATATAAAATATAAAATAGAATCCTGCATTGAAAAATTCAAATGTAAAAATGATGCAAAATTACAGACAAGCAGATGGTATTTATTGTACTGGAACTGTTCAATTGTCTGAAAATTTCATCCATTTGAAACACTGATTATGTAAAGAAGAAATGCCATAAGCCTGCCTTATATCACTGGGAATGTTGTTCCATACCAGTGGACCAGTATATTGAAAACTTGTTTTAAACAATTCCTTCTTTGGCCTTGGTATAATGTAATTTTTACTTCTTATGGACCTTAAATTTGGAGTACCATCAGCATCTCTTTGGTGAAAGATATTGCCTAGATAGACAGGAATGGCTTTTCTGGATACTTTATACATCAATTTGGCCTTTCTAAGAAATATTCTTTCATGTATTATTCAAACCTTTATATTATTCATTGTATCCTGGAGATTGTCTATATTTTGGGTGGAAAAAGCTCGGGTCTAAAAAATTGTTCAAAAGGAGTAGCAATAACAAAATTTTCAAATATTGTTATGAGATATCAGATCATAACTACTTTCATTTAAGATCAACCAGACAATATAAAAAGTCTTCCATTTTCAATATGACCAACCATTTAGGAAGAGTAGCAGTAACAATAGTTTCAAGATGGCCACTGTGGAGGTGAGGGGATCTGTTTTCATTTAAACCAACTAGACACCATACAGAGTTTTTATGAGTGTAAACCCCATCTATATACAACCAGCCATTTGGAATGAGTAGCAATAAGAAGATTTTCAAGACAGTTTCTGTGGCAGTCAATGTTGGATTTTAGATTTAGCATTATTTACATTTAAAATCAACTAGACGTCATAAGAAGTGTTTCTTTGAAAACCCATGATGATATACCCATCTGAGAAGAAGTAATAGTTGAAAAAAAAAATTTCAAGATGGCTGCAACGGCAGACATACTGAATGTCCAAGTGGCATCATTTGATTTAGAAGCAACTAAACCTTGGTTGGAATTAGTTTGTACAGTTTCATGGCAATTCACCCTGTAGCTAAGCAGGAGTAGTGGTATCAAAGTTGTGCTAACAGACAATGGAACAATGATGACAGATGAAAGGCCATCACATAGGCTCTTCTGTTCTATGTCCAGTAGAGCTAAAACAAGTTAATAAACTGACATCATTTAAGGTATAAATCATATATATTGATAAACTTCATTCATATTTGTGATATGTATATTTATATTGAGCACCTGACTTTTGTCATGATTCAGAAAAGTAAAGACAATGTTTACTTCACTTAAAGTTCAAGTCCTAAACTTATTTACAATTTGATGGAATTTTTCCATTAGAAATGATTAGTTTTCCAGAACATTCTGTTGTCTCATAGGTCAGATGCAAGGTTGCATCTACAGAGTTTTGGTAAACAAAGTTTTCATTCCTATCTTAAGATCAGTCTTCGGAATCAGTTTTAGTTCTGTTCAGATATTTTTTTCAGCGGAAGTATTAATTTAAATTATTCACTGGAGTTTCAAAGTGCTTAATGGCATTTTGGACTAAACACTAATTTGGGATTATTGAGGACGCATTGAAAAATATTCTGGGTTATATCATTGTGGTACATCAAGACATTCAAGACCTTTAGAATTCATTTGGAATATTCTATACTTTTGGACCTGTGATATGATATTTAGGATTGTTTTGGATTTAATTCACAATACTGTGTGTCTTTTTCAAGTTTTACTTTCTAATTTAAAGAAATAAATTTTATGTTCATTTTACTAAACTTTGTTGGTTTCTGTTTCACAGTTTATTGCACAGAGTTTTAACACTTGCTTGTTATATCAAGCTATTAGGGTTGAAACGATTCACTGATATATGAATGCTTTGATACTTTTGCTGTCACAATACACATATCAATACAAGAGATGGAGAATCAATACAAAATTACTGTATGCAAGTTATTTTAGTCTTCCAGAGTTATGAATAATTATTATTAGTTTGCCTTGTTATTCTTTAAATTTAGAATTCATCAGAAACAGCATTTGCTGTCACTGGCACTCATTTTTATTAGTAAAAATGAAAAAGACTATTGAGAATACTCACTTGTCATCTACGAATTAACACAAAGTGGCATGGTTCACAATCTGCCCCCCAACCCACTGCCACCTTCAGTGCTAATTAACTTAACCCAGCAGTATGTTCAGCATATAGGATACATATCCAAACATGTTCCACATGTATAGTGAAGTATTGTATTCATCATTTAATAACCATACTTTTACATGAAGTTTATACATTTTTGTGTCTTGTCCACTTTGGTTGATTTCAAAGCTCCCTACCAGCATTTCACACTATGAAATATGTTACATTAACCACAATTCATAAATTAATGTAGCTTATTTCCAGCATGACAAATGGGAAGTATTGGTAAAATAACAGAAACTTTGCATAAAAGTCATTAATTGATATGTAAATTACTTAAACACAGATGCTGTTAGGGTGTATGATTGTGTGAATTGTGCAAAATTTGTATGAATTTGCACACTTGGAGAAGAGTGATGCACAAGAACTCTGCAAATTAGTTGAAAGTCCCGCATATGAAAATGTATTCAGGGATGCATACAATTGTTATTTAACTGTTCTTGTCGCGACAACTTTTTCTCAGGTAGGGAACTGTTTACACCTCTGGGTTCTTAAAGCATGACATCAATAGTTGTTAAAGTGAATTTGATTGGCACTTTGGTTCAAACTATGCCACAATGCTTATTCCAGTGCCCAATGTGCTAATACTATGTATCCAATAATTGTGCTCCTGAATATTTACAATCACTATTCCAGTATAGGCTACCTCGTAATACTCCTCACCTGCAATCCATGTCTGCCAAACAGTATAAAATTCCCAAACCAAATAAGGAGTTATTCCAAAAGAGTTCCCAATACTCTGGAGCTTTGCTCTGGAATAGTATTCCAGCTGAGATTAGAAATGTCCACTCTATTTCCATCTTCCAAACCCAATATATCCAGTGGCTTCAGAGATGTAGTTAAATCAGAATGAAAACAGCTGTATTTGTATTTATAAATATCTCTGGGCATCATTAAAAGTGTTACTCATTTATTTTGTCACTAATTGCATATTGCATGTATATTGACTATGGGTTCAGTATGTATGGGTAAGTATCCATCTGGTGAAAGGAAAGAAAAGTAAATATATTGTATCTATAGATGTACATGCTACTATGTACAGGTATGCATGTGTGTGTATGTGTGCATTTGTAAATAAATAAGTTCTTTGTATGAGGGTCTCAAGGTAGATTAGTTCTTCAGCTTACTGTGTTACCCTCTTAAAGTCATTATTATACAGCATTATAGAACAGATAAGAAATCTGGCACAGAGGTAAGTAATCTACTGATTCAAGAAAGTAAGTTTATGTTAGTGAAAAATCCTATTTTGGAGCAGATGTAACCAAGAGATAATATGTAAGCTCCGGAAAATTGACATAATAGCCATAAAGATCAGTTTCCAACCATCTTCAAGCTGACAAAGCCAGCTATGTATGCACCTTCAGAAGGCGGTACAGAACAATATTCATACACAGATAAGGAACAGAGCATGCTCAAAAATAATAGATTAACACTTATACAACTAGAGGTGACATCTTTTAAAGATTTTATTTCAAGTAGAGCTCTAAGAAAAGTGGAGCAGGAAGAAAGAGAGATATTGAAATGTTGGGTAACTACTAAACTATGGCCATTTCCTCCTCCCCATACTACTTTTCTACTCCCCCTTATTTCTTTTACACAGGGGTGGAGGTTTCCCTTAAGGTAAAATCCTGGCAGTTATCTCTACTTAAACTGTACATGAGGAACAAAACTGGAATTTCTCTTTTTATGCAGA